>JAJSOF020000015.1:157208998-157506498 GCA_025594305.2 Periplaneta americana
CGACTCGTAGAAGATCGTGTGAACTATTGGTCTTTACGGGACGTAAATTACTTAAGCCCTGATATAGGCTTATTATAATGTTCGGCATTATTGTAATGTATGGAAGGCTAAGAAGTGATGATGATGATGATGATGATGATTATTATTATTATTATTAGCCTATTATTATTATCTATATTAGCCTAACTGCATTATTATTATGTTCACAAAATTGAAGTCCACACCTGTGGAATAACGGTTAGCGCGTCTAGCCACGAAACCAGGTGGCCCGGGTTCAATTCCCGGTTGGGGCAAGTTACCTGGTTGAGGTTTTTTCCGGGGTTTTTCCTCAACCCAATATTAGCAAATGCTGGGTAACTTTCGGTGTTGGACCCCGAACACATTTCACCGGTATTATCACCTTCATCTCATTCAGACGCTAAATAACCTAAGCTGTTGATAAAGCGTCGTAAAATAACCTGCTAAAATAAAATAATAAAAAAAACCAAAATTGAAAAGATAGCTAATATTTTATCCTCCAGTAGAAGATCTTGTAAAGCAGAAACATATAAAAAAATTGGTCTGTTGTGAGAAAATTAATTTTTGAAACAGCTTTGTTATTCACCTGTAAATTCACAGATACGGGGTATCCCTTCTTAGCCATCGGTATGTACGAGTATATGACAGCGTAGTAAGCATATTTCCATCCTAAATTGTACTGTCTGCTGTGCTAATATTCTAATCTCAATATGTGAGTAATCATGACAGAAACCGATATTTGCTCGATACGTGGCACGCAGGGAGCGGATTAATTGTATGAATGAGCCAATAAATAAACGTGGGGACCGCGCCTCGGTGTCTTCACGTCCACAGCGAGCGAGGTGTGCCGACTGGACACCATTGGATTCCGAATGAAGTGCCCCGGTTGTTGACAGGGCAGCTGTGAAGTCTACAGTTTATAGAGCAACGATTCTGAGAATGCAACACGTAAATAAAGTCGCTTATTAACTTGATATTGACTGGGGGAGGAGGGGAAGTCTTACTCCCCTTGTCCGCGAGAGATCTCTGTTTTGTTACGTACGAGGACATTACTATTATTGTGAATACAGTAGAAATCCTATTTTACAGCGAACGAAAACCTTATATTTTGATACAAAACTGTGCATTTACTCTAGACGTGCATAATACATTACTGTATATTTCTATGAAGACTGCACCTTTTCCAGAATGCATCATTTGTATGCGAGATAACTCGGATGTATTTCAGAGAACATCATTTTATATCAGTTGAGTCAACTGTTTTTGAGAAAGTGTCAATTGTATTTCAGTTCAATAAATTGTATTTCAGAAATCATTTGTATTTCAGACAGTTGCATAATGAATTAGCATTTTTAATACGGCACTGATTTCTCAACGTATTGATGTTTACAATTTGTCCAGCTGGCACTTCCAAATACCTTTTTAACAATAACACCCCATCTGAGGGGGGGGGGAAACTTCAGATTTTATAAAATTACTGTAATGAAATACCTGGTACTTTGTGATATCTGAAATGCGTATGGAAAAAGTGTATGCAGGGATTACAATACAAAGCGTTGCCATGGAAATCTTTTATTTATATTGTCTGATAATTTACTTATCATGAGATCTTGTTTGATCCGAGATATTCCTGCAGTTTTTAATTTATATTACACTACAAAGTGAAAGGGAGCATCAAGATAACTGTGGAATATGTCGTACCTACGCCATTGTTGCGTAAAACTGTTACAAGATTGGGTTCATCTTTCTGAATTGCAATTTATTTTTCTGAAATACAAATGGCGCTTTCTAAAATAATTTACTTTTATTCTGACATACAAATGATGTTTTCTGAAATACAATGTACTATTTGTGAAATATTCTGAAATTAAATTAATTAATCTGAAATTCAAACGACGCTTTCTGAAATTAATTTGATTAATCTGAAATACAAATGACACTTTCTGAAATAAAATTGATTAATCTGAAATACAAATGACGCTTTCTGAAATTAAATAGATTAATCTGAAATAGAAATAACGCTTTCTGATCCAGACATACCGGTACTCAAAATGAAACAACTTACAAAAACTGAAATATGGACTATTTAACGAAATTGTTAAGCATAAATCGTTTTTAATTATTTTCGACTTTCAATTTGATTGCCATCATTGCAAAAACAAATGCATTAGTTGGCGAAAAATTAAGTTTGTTGGTCACTTTTTAAAACTTGTAAAGTTATTCTGTGATTTTTTTTTTTTACTAAAATTGTATTAAGCATTCAGTTTTAAAAATATAGATACTTACATTAAATGCAGGGTTGTTATTAAGAATTGAGCGAGTTCCTGTTGTGTAATGCGTATGTATCAATATAATATAATATTATATATATATATATATAGGATTTGAGGAAGAAGAAGAAAAAGAAGAAGAAGAATAATTAAATTTAGCAAGACAAGTTAGTTCAGGAAGTCAGCCGGAATCAAAGAAGCCTCATTCTTGACCCCACTGTCCGTTTTGAGAAGGATGATCAACAAGCCAATAACGTTAACGATGAAAAGAAGTCTATTTACAACACATGTTTTCCTCACTTCAGTGAGAGATACAAAATGAATATTAATACATGGGAAGTGAAAAGGTCTTCTTTTTGGCGCTAGGGAACTTTTATTAGTTACAACAATGTAATTTATTCGTCACAACAATAATTCCTTTCTACAATTCACCTTAAACGCTCTCGTCAACAATTGGATCTTCACTCAACAAAGTATTCGTTATAGCACTCCACCGACGACAATGACAGTTTACTTGGATTATTACGCACAACAATGAACTGTTAATCTTAACTAATATTTACAAAGCACTATTTACAAATCAGAACTATCAGTTCTCAGTTCACAGTTCTTCTATCTCAGTCACTCGAGTTCACAGTATCTCGAACCACAGACCTTCAGAGACAGTTCACTGTACTCGAACTCGGGTCCCTCCAACTGCGGTCCACTGCACTCGAACTCAGGTCCCTCCAACTGCGATCCACTGCACTCGAACTCAGGCCTTCGGATGCTGACGCAGATGCGGACGCACACTCGAGTCGAACTCTGGCTGGCTTGCTTGCTCTGGCTTACTCACTGACGGAATAACTGAAAACTCTGCTCTAGTTCGCTGGCGACTGCTCTTTTATAGCAAAATCATAGTTGCGAGAACCTTCTACAGGTGTGTAGAGAATTATCTCATATCTCTACATCGACAGATTTTCTGGAAGGGTCGAGAAGGTCCATTCCCCCTTACTCCGCATGCAGCAGTTGCGCGTGCACTCTCCCCTCGTCGCGTGGGCCTTTCCCTTTCCCCTCGTCGCGCCGTCCCTCATGCTTCATGAAGCCCGCGCGATATGCTCTCTCTCGCGGGACGCTGGTCGTGAGTTCGAATCTCACGTCGCTGTCACATTGCTCCTCCTTAGGGCTGCTCGTCCCGGGCAGTCCCTTGGTAGGCTGCTAATCGGTCCAGATGCACCACCATCATCTTCCCTCGAGGTTGTCGCTGGATGCGGTACACCACGTCGTTGATCCGGGTCACCACGCGGTATGGTCCATCCCAGGCACGCTGCAGCTTTGGTGATTTCCCTTTGGTCCTGGTAGGTCGATACAGCCACACCAGGTCGCCCTCCTGGAATCCTGCAGAGTTGGCTAATCTGTCGTAGCGCACCTTCATCCTGTCGCTGGCCATCTTGAGGTGCTCTCTGGCCAGTTGGTGAACTCCATTCAACTTCTCGGTGAGTTCTGCCACATAGTCAGTCGCTGGCTGGTCGGCGCTGGGTGGCGTGCCAAACAGCAGATCACAGGGCAGGCGCAGCTCTCTCCCGAAGACCATGTTTGCCGGTGTCATCCCTGTTGTATCGTGGACCGAAGCTCTGTAGGCCAAGAGGAACAGTGGAACTCTGGCATCCCAGTCTCGCTGATGGTTGGACACCACCTTCCGCAGGTGCTCCTCCACGGTTTTGATGTATCGTTCCACCATGCCGTCGGACTGTGGGTGGAGGGGAGTGGTCCTGGTTTTATGCACCCCCAGACGCTCGAACAATTCTCCCATCAGGTTGGATTCGAAGTTGCGCCCCTGATCGCTATGCAATTCCCGGGGCACCCCGAATCGGCAGATGAAGTTGTCAAGCAGCGCGTCGGCCACCGTCGAAGCCTCTTGGTTGGGAATCGCGTACACCTCTGGCCATTTTGTGAAGTAATCCATGGCGACTAGCAGGTAGCGGTTCCCGCGATCCGTGACCGGGAACGGTCCAGCAACGTCAATGGCGATCCTCTCAAAAGGAGCTCCCACGTTGTACTGCTGCATGGCTCCCCTGCTGCGGGTCCTTGGTCCGCGACTGGCTGCACAGGTGTCGCATCTTCGGCACCATTGTTCCGTGTCGGTTCTCTGATGCAACCAATAGAACCTCTGCCTTAACTTGTCCAGCGTCCTGTTGGCTCCCAGGTGGCCTCCAGTCACTCCAGCATGAGTCTCCTCCAGCACTTCCTTCACCTTGCTCCTGGGCAGGACAAGTTGTTCTATGTGGGTCCTTCCATCGGCCGACTCCCAAATCCTCTTCAGGATACCGTCCTTGACAGTGAAGGATTCCCACTGGGCCCAGTAGCTCTTGTAAGTGGTGCTACGGTTGGCGATATCGGCCCATACTGGTCTCTGGCCGGACTCCACATCACGTAGTAGCTGTCCAATGTTTGGGTCCTCCAGCTGCTCCCTCCTTATGGCGGCGTTATCCCATCCTGGGCTCGGCTGGGCGGCAATTGCTCGGACTGCGTGGGCGCCATCCCGCTCTTCTACTTTCAGGCAGTGTTTGCAGCCATCCGGGCACGGACGTCGTGACAGGGCATCAGCGTTGGAATGTTTCTTCCCTTGTCGGTGTTCAGAGGTGAAGTTGTACTCCTGCAGACGTTGAACCCAACGGGCGGTCTGCCCCTCCAGATTCTTGAAGCCCAATAGCCAGGTGAGTGCAGAATGGTCTGTCCTCAGATGGAATTCCTGGCCATACAAATATTTGTGGAAGTGCTTCAGGGCTTCCACAATGGCAAGAAGTTCTCTACGCGTCACACAGTAGTTTCTCTCAGCCTTGGATAGTGTTCGGCTGAAGTAGGCAATCACCCTCTCTTGCCCGTCCTGTTCCTGAGAGAGTACTCCGCCGATGCCTACGTTGCTAGCGTCCGTGTCGAGCGTGAACTTCCTTCCAGGGATGGGATATCCCAGTACAGGAGCAGTGCAGAGCGCCTCTTTCAGCGACTGGAAGGATGACTCCGCCTCGTCTGTCCACTGGAATTGTCGTTTCTCCTCGGTCAGCTGGGTTAGAGGCTTAGCGATGTTGGCGTACCCAGCTACGAACCTTCTGTAATAAGTGCAGAGGCCGAGAAAGCGGCGCAGCTCCTGCTTGTCCCTCGGTCTCGGCCATCCTCTGACGGCTTGTAGCTTCTCCGGGTCCGTGGCCACTCCGTTGGTCCCTACTACGTGTCCCAAGTAGTTGACCTTCTTCTGGAATAGATGACATTTCTTCGGGTTCAACTTCAGTCTGGCTTGTCGCAGTCTCTCGAACACTTTCCTCAGGTTCAACAGCTGTTCGCCGAAAGTCTTGCCCACCACGATGACGTCATCAAGGTACAGCAAACAGGTGTCGTATGTCAGGCCTCTCATTACGGACTCCATTAGTCTCTGGAATGTAGCCGGGGCGTTGCAGAGGCCGAACGGCATAACGGTGAACTGCCATAGTCCCTGGCCTGTAGAGAATGCCGTTTTCTCCTTGTCCTCAGGATGTAGCGCCACCTGCCAGTATCCTGACTTGAGATCCAACGTCGAGAACCACTCTGCTCCGGCCAGGGTGTCCAAGGTGTCGTCAATTCGTGGGAGGGGAAAGCAGTCTTTCCTGGTGACGTCATTCAGTCTTCTGTAGTCCACGCAGAAACGCAGGTCCCCATTCTTCTTCTTCACCAGCACTACAGGTGATGACCAAGGGCTGTCGGATTCCTCGATGACCCCTCTTGCTTTCATGCCCTCCAGTTGGCTGTCAATCTCCCTCTGTTTAGCTAGAGGGACGCGTCGAGGAGGTTGTCTGATTGGGCGAGCATTTCCGGTGTCGATGCGGTGCTGAACTTTCTCCGTTCTCCCGTAGTCGTTTTCAGACAGACTGAACACGTCCTGAAATTCTGTCAGTAGATCGTGGACTTGTCTTCTTTCTCTTTTGCTTAAATTCGCCGGCAATTCTCGAGCCAGCTCTTTCAGTGATGGGTCTAGATCTGGACGTGGTCGGTGACACTCCTCGTTTTCTGCCAGCGACGTCACAGACACCACCGGCTCGACGTTACCTAGTACAGTTCCACTAGGCACCTCCTTGTCCCGATTGGTGACATTCAGGACCCTCACCGGTACCACCTTCTGATTCGGGAGTAGGGATCTGGCCACATAAACCCCATCTATCGGAGTTGTTTGCGAATCGAGGAGCAGGTTCTCTTAGGTTGTCCGTCCAGTCTTGCCGTCACCACCATCTCGCAGCCTGCCGGGATTGTCACATGATTCTCCAAGGTGAGTCTGCTGGCCATGGGTTGGTCTTCGACGTCCCTCAGGAACACTTCATCCTGACCAAAACGGAGGATACGGCGCCGGACGTCCACCGTTGCATCGAAGATCCGCATGGCGTCGAGTCCCAGGATGACGTCTTCAGTGATGTTGGCGACGAACACCCACATCTCCAGTCTCCTCTTTCCCAATGTCAAGATCCAGGAAAACCTCTTTTTGGATGGGCAGGTTCTCGCCTGAGGCAGTACGTAGCTCATACCGGCGCAGCGGCGTCCTCCCAGGTAGTCCACGCACGACTTCCGGTCTGGCGATAGTGAGCGACGCCCCGGTGTCTACCAGTACTCTGCATGGGCGGCCTCTTATCCATCCGTCAGCAATCAGCCCATCGTCGCATCTTCTGTTAACCGTCTTCAAGATCAGCCGAGGGGATGGTGATGACGGCGCCGACGTGCCCCTCATCGCATCGGCCCCTTTTAGTTTTCCTGTTTGTGACCAGATCGGTCACAGTCCCTCCTCAGGTGTCCAGGCTCGCCGCAGGACCAGCAGGTGGGCACTCCTCGTCTTCGTCGCTCGGGTGATTTCGGTTGACGTTCCTCGACGTCGGCCGCCGCGACGCTCCTAATCCGGTGCGATGCCGAGACGTTCGCCGTCAACTTGGCTGCCTCCATCCTGAGGGCCGCCGCCAGAGCTGCATTGATGGTGCGATGCTCTGCCAAGAGTAGCTGTTGCTTTATTTCCGGGTCTCGAACTCCGCTGCCGAAGGTGTAGGCCGCCTCTCCAGCGATGAAGTCATTAGGTAGGCCCCTGAGCGCCTTATGGGCCAGTTGTTCCACCGCCATCGCGAATTCTTGCAGGGACTCGCCTGACTGTTGGACCCTCGTTTTTAGTTGGGTCCTAAATGCTGCAGCAAGTTGATGGTCACCATAACGTCCCCAGGGCCGCCATTATCTCAGCGGCTGTCCCATCTTCTGGAACGCTGTGAAGAATCTCCGACGCCTGTCCTTGAAGCGCGGCCAGCAGCTGAGTAGTTTTCTCTGCTGGCGTCCACCCATTATGTGCTGCGATGGCCTCGAACTGGCGACGGAATATCGCCCAAGACGTCGTACCGTCGAACTTCGGCGTCTTGACGTTGTGATGTCTGGCTGAAGGCGATGGTTCCGCAGGGCCACTATATGGAGTCCTCAACTCTGTGGCCGCTTCTTGCATGGCACGTCGAACCTCCTCGGCAACTATCTGTTTATGTTCTCTAGCCTGGCGATCCACCAACGCGAGGATGTGCTTGTTTTCTTCACGTCGGTCCATCAACGTGTATGTGCTTGTTTTCCTCAGCGTGTTTGTCCATCACCTCACTCGTCTTGTCCAGCAACTCGCTCGTCTGCTCTTGACGACGCTCGAGATCGCGGATTTTGCCGTCGAAATGGTCTACCTCTGTCTCAATTCGGTTACTGTCTCGTTTATAGTTGTAAAATTCTTGTTTAGGTTGTCAAGATCGGCTTTGAGTTCGTCTTTCACGATGGCGACAATTCCATCTACGTGGGCTGAAACGCTTTCAATTTGCGTAGTGACGTCATCTTTCACTCCGCTTATGTCGCCTTTCACTCCGCTTTTTCATCTCCGTTTTCACTTCACTTATGTCGTTCTTAACCTTTTCACTGATGTCGCCTGTTCATGTCGTTCATGTTTCTTTTACTTCACTGATATCGTTCTTCATTTTCTTCATTTCTTTTTACTGCACTTATGTCGTTTTTCATTTCAGCTTTCATTTCCGCGATGGCTTGCAGGATCTGCTGTAGGTTCTCCATTGTCGATAATATCCCGATTCTGACACCAATGTGAATTTTATTAGTTACAACAATGTAATTTATTCGTCACAACAATAATTCCTTTCTACAATTCACCTTAAACGCTCTCGTCAACAATTGGATCTTCACTCAACAAAGTATTCGTTATAGCACTCCACCGACGACAATGACAATTTACTTGGATTATTACGCACAACAATGAACTGTTAATCTTAACTAATATTTACAAAGCACTATTTACAAATCAGAACTACCAGTTCTCAGTTCACAGTTCTTCTATCTCAGTCACTCGAGTTCACAGTATCTCGAACCACAGACCTTCAGAGACAGTTCACTGTACTCGAACTCGGTCCCTCCAACTGCGGTCCACTGCACTCGAACTCAGGTCCCTCCAACTGCGGTCCACTGCACTCGAACTCAGGCCTTCGGATGCTGACGCAGATGCGGACGCACACTCGAGTCGAACTCTGGCTTGGCTTGCTCTGGCTTACTCACTGACGGAATAACTGAAAACTCTGCTCTAGTTCGCTGGCGCCTCTTCTTTTATAGCAAAATCATAGTTGCGAGAACCTTCTACAGGTGTGTAGAGAATTATCTCAATATCTCCACATCGACGCATTTTCTGGAAGGGTCGAGAAGGTCCATTCCCCCTTACTCCGCATGCAGCAGTTGCGCGTGCACTCTCCCCTCGTCGCGTGGGCCTTTCCTTTCCCCTCGTCGCGCCGTCCCTCATGCTTCATGAAGCCCGCGCGATATGCTCTCTCTCGCGGGACGCTGGATTCAAATAAATTCAATTTGTCATCTCGTTTTCAATGTCTAATTTAATTTCAATGTTATCTCTGTAGGTTCTTATGGCCTAGCAAGGTCAATGTGGATATCTGTTCCTCGGAAAAAATCAATACTTTCGCGTCTGCGCACATCTCACAACATACGGAACATTGCTGAAGGTCAGATACAATTAAAATTAATAATATCAAGTTAGAAATATGGTCGAGCATAAAAAGTCGTATGAAACTCGCCTATAATGGTAATTAAGAAGCTCGTATGAAAATTATGAAACTCGCTTGCGCTCGTTTCATTCTTCTTCTTCTTCTTCTTCTTCTTCTTCTTCTTCTTCCTTTCCAAGGATTGGGGTTTATCCCGTTCCGCGCCAAAGACATTATTCTTGAAACTGGTCTTTCCATCTCGTTCTCGGCCGTCCTATATCCCGTCTCCCATTCGGTTTATAAAAGAAAGCTTGCTGCGGTAGTCTGTCAGGGACATTCGGTTGACATGTCCTTTGTATATGCGTAGTGCTGTCCGGCTATTTCCTTTGGCGTTTTTAGTACTTATATTTTTTACATGGGCGAGTTACTGGCCCGCCGCATAACCCCCACTCTGGAGGACCGCTCGTTTCATAAATATCCATATTCACTTCTTAATTACCTTCATTATAGGCTCGTTGCATAGTGTACTATTTTTTACTTCATTTCACTACTCTTCAATGTACTTTCATCTCATGTTTCTCCGAAATCAAATTGTATTTTATTTTTAAATTTATCTTTGTTCCGTATTCTCTCCGCAATCATACTGTATTTTTCATTTAACCTCTGCTTTGTATTCTGCATCCTAGTGGTCAGCCGTAGATGTCGGCCTGATGTCGCAAATTGTGGAATTTGTTGTCGTATGTAAAAAATTAACTGTTTTATATATTGAGACCTACTTCCGTTTGTTCGTATTTAAATGCGCTATAACGAATGCAGCTTTTCAATATGAAAATTATAATACCTGGTTTAATGCAAGGGTTTTTTTTAAGAATTAAGCAAGTTCCTATAGGCCTATATTACATTTTTTTTCAAAGCCATATTGGTTCCCTTAAGTTCAATGTTAATTGAAAAATGAGTTCTATTCAGTCAATACTTAACATAAAACACAATAAAACATGTTATAACAACATTTAAACAGATTTAAAAACAAACGTTTTCGCCAATTTTGATTGGCATCTTCAGGTCTTGTAGGTCGAATGGAACATGTTATAAAAAGTGAACACTTGGTATATGACGTTAAAAACCAAAGTTACAACTGTAATATCACTTAAAAACAGAAAATAGAACATAGCAAAAAGCCACCACGATGTGTGTAGAATCACTGTGTTGAAAGAGGCGTGTGTGAACCAAGGAAACAGCAAAACTCTCCTGTCATTGCAGATACAGTTTTCAAGATAGATTTGAGTTGCTACGAACAGGTCGGTCGTGTGGCCGTTACGGAGAGCAGGAGAGTTTTGCTGTTCCCTTGGTTCACACACGCCTCTTCCAACACAGTGATTCTACACACATCGTGGTGGCTTTTTGCTATGTTCTATTTTCTGTTTTTAAGTGATATTACAGTTGTAACTTTGGTTTTTAACGTCATATACCAAGTGTTCACTTTTTATAACATGTTCCATTCGACCTACAAGACCTGAAGATGCCAATCAAAATTGGCGAAAACGTTTGTTTTTAAATCTGTTTAAATGTTGTTATAACATGTTTTATTGTGTTTTATGTTAAGTATTGACTGAATAGAACTCATTTTTCAATTTACTATATTACATTGATTTGAACCCAGTCGAGTCCTACGCCATGTAATGTAACTCAGTAAGGTCCAGTACAGCGGAGGCAGGTCTCCTGCGATGACTTCAGCCGCATTCCACCACGGCCGCCACTGTGCGCCCAGACCTGTTATTTTGCGGTGTGCAGTGTCCCGCAGTTTTATTATCAATCTTGGTCGGAATCAGTTAAGCATTGCTCTGCTATTATCCGGGGAAATAACTCAAATTAGAGGTCGCTGAGAGCGGTTCTCACACAGCGAGGTAATGACGCCGCCGCCGCTGCTTGTGTTTTTCTTGTTTTCACCTCATCTCATCTCCGCTGCGGGACAAGAGCGAGCTATGTCGCATCAACATCTTCATTCAGTTTTAAATATTGCAATTAAGATCGGCGTTGGGCTCAAAGCTACGTAGTGGAGGATATTGTTAACATTACAGTGCACAGTTTCGTATAATAATCTACTTTCTGAATTTAAATCACCACACAGAGGTTAATAGCTGAACAATTGCCTTTATTAAACATACTTGATAACAGGGAATTACTCCACCAGATACAGCTTAATGCGAAAATGTAACATTGAAGTAGGCTACCGGTAATACAAATTGCTGCTCTTACAACCCCACATACTTCATATCATGGAAATCTACCGCATTTGAGAATATTTGTGCGAGATCGTGCGTATTTGCTTGGTTTCCGCACAAAACCAATCCGCGGAAAGTCTAAAATTCCACATTCAGTATTCCCAACCTAACACATATAACAATTTCCCTCTTCTTACCGCTTAAGTGACATATTGATTTTACTGCTTTAGGCTTTTAACATATTATTTTTAGAGACGTTCAATATAGTAATAATTATAAATTGGAAACTTACCACTGCAATTTCACCTAAATTGCACTGTTAATATTATTGTTTTTAAATATTTGCAAAAATTAAGTAAACTCTACAACTCCACTAAAGTTACTGCATTCTTGATGCAAGTAACATTAAGGATGCTGTGAAAAAAATCAACAAGATTCCAGACTCATCATAGACTGGGGAAAAAAAGACAGACGTATATCACGGCCTGCTGGAGTATAGTAAACATAGAAAACATTTTAAAGCAACAATGTTGAATATAGATATTTTTGTTTTGCAAATTTGCCGTCATTGAACAGAAATCAAGATGGAGATTTCATTTCAACTAATTAGAAATTCCTCTTTCAGGTATGTAATAAACGATCTTCGCACAAAATAATGTACGATACACGAGCGGTATGTTTTCTTTCAATTCTCGGAAATTAAAAAGCTCGACAACGTTTCGCTTTTTCAAACTTTTCCTCGAACATGAAAACTTGAACATACCGCTCTTGTAACGCATATTACTATTATGTTGCATAATATTAGGGATGAGTTATATGAGATTTGAAGTTTGGGCTTTGGTTATTCTCTTACCAAATTTAAACATGTCTTATAAATATATTCGGAATAATTGAACAACAGTAGTATTAGTCATTGTTCTATATACACTTTTAACACTCAAATATCACCTAACTTCTTTACTGTGTCAACATTCAGGAATGCACCATATTACTCATATGTACAATACTCCATTTTTTGTAGAGATATCTTTCCATTTTGTCCTCGTTTATATTCCTATTTCTTGCTGATTAGATTTCCAACTTCTTTGCTGTGTTAATCTTCAGATTAAATTTTAACACAGTAAAGAAGTTAGACATCTAATCAGTGATATAAAAGTGTTAAAAGTTTATATAGAGAAATTAAGAATTGTATTTCTTTTTTTTCATCCTCTTTTAGAATTATCTTCTATCCTTTCTCTTTCATTACTTTCTGTCTTCTTGTTTTGTAGTCTGTCCTTGCATCATGTTTCGTTTATTGCATCTTGTTTTTTCTACTGTGATGCCAATTCATTGCATTTGGCTAGTATAATTTGGAGCCTAGCTCTATTATTATAACACATGTTTAAAATAAATAAATAAATAAATGAATGAATAAATAATAAGTGAATAAGTGATTAAATAAATAAATAAGTGAATAAGTGATTAAATAAATAAATGAATAAATAAATAAATAACTGAATAAGTGATTAAATAAATAAGTGAATAAGTGAATAAATAAATACATGAATAAATAAATAAATAACTGAAAAAGTGAATAAATGATTAACTAAATAAATAAGTGAATAAGTGAATAAATAAATAAATAAATAAGTAAATAAATAAATAAATAAGTAAATAAATAAATAAGTGAATGAATGAATGAATAAATAAATAAATGAATGAATAAATAAATAAGTGAATAAGTGATTAAATAAATAAATAAGTGAATAAGTGAATAAATAAATAAATAAATAAATAACTGAATAAGTGATTAAATAAATAAGTGAATAAGTGAATAAATAAATACATGAATAAATAAATAAATAACTGAATAAGTGAATAAATGATTAAATAAATAAATAAGTGAATAAATAAATAAGTGAATAAGTGAATAATTAAATAATTGAATAAGTAAATAAATAAATAAATAAATAAGTAAATAAATAAATAAGTGAATAAATAAATAAATAAATAAATAAATAAATAAGTGAATAACTAAATAAGTGAATAAGTAAATAAATAAGTGAATAAATAAATAAGTGAATAAATAAATAAATAAATAAATAAGCGAATAAGTGCATAAGTGAATAAATAAATAAATACATAACTGAATAAGTGAATAAATAAGTGAATAAATAAATAAATAAATAAATAAATAAGTAAATAAATAAGTGAAGAAGTGAATAAATAAATAAATAGGTAAATAAATAAATAAATAAATAAATAAGTGAATAAATAAATAAATAAGTGAATAACTAAATAAGTGAATAAATAAATAAATGAAGATAAATAAAGTAAATAAATAAATGAACTACCATAATTCATATACGATTTTATGCTGATCATCAAGATGAAGATAATGAAACGATGGACATGAAACTGAAATGATAGAGATAATGAAGAACAGGATGATGTTGGTGGTGCTGATGCTGGCGGTGGTGAAAATGACTTGCAAGTGATGGCGACAACGGACGAGTTACATATTGATGTAGCCTGCTAAGGATAAAGATGAATAATTAGGCTTTAAGGAAGATACGGGGTCGGAGAGCTTAGACTGACTGTGGGGAATGAAGCTGATAGGACGATGCATTGTGAGTATGAAAAAAATGGCGAAGAAAATTAGTTTTGTTTTGAAAATAATCATATATGTGTGTGTGCGTTAGCGCGTTGAAAATGTGCAGTTTGCAGTCATCAGTTAAGATTGTCCTCGTTTACTAATCAAGATGTAGGCCTAATCTTTTCGCTAGAACTGTGAATTCTGCAAGTAACAAACTTACGTATTTCCTCGTCAGAAAACTTAAGCACTCCAGAATCCATTTCGTATTTGGTATTTCACGAAATCGCGCAACCAAGCAGCCGTGAGTTCATAAATAACCGGCGCATGCATACAGGATCCATATGGTGTGAGTGACGTAACATCAGATACTGTGTCTTTTATTTTAGTTAACGGGATAAAGATCGGTCGTGTTCTGTCTTATTCTATCATCCAGCACTCGTCGTTTTGTTTCGGGTTGTAAATAATTTGTGAGCGCGCCGCGAGGTGTGCTTGCCTACAAACTAATTCATCATGCTAAGGGTACTCGGCGGCCTTTAATTAAACCTCGGAGCCGCCTCGAAGGGAGGGCTCGCTGGTGCTCATCGTTCTCACCTATTCTGCAGAACAGAGTAGGCTATAGGTCACAACGCAAGGTCGAGACGAGCTGCCGCTACACCTTACGTTAGCTGGCCTTCTCGTCTGCAGCCAACATACTATTATTATTAGGCCTATTATTATTATTATTATTATTATTATTATTATTATTATTATTATTATTTACTTACTTACAAATGGCTTTTAAGGAACCCGGAGGTTCATTGCCGCCCTCACATAAGCCCGCCATCGGTCCCTATCCTGAGCAAGATTAATCCAGTCTCTATCATCATATCCCACCTCTCTCAAATCCATTTTAATATTATCCTTCCATCTACGTCTCGGCCTCCCCAAAAGTCTTTTTCCCTCCGGTCTCCCAGTAATACTCCATATGGATTTCTGGATTCGCCCATACGTGCTACATGCCCTGCCCATCTCAAACGTCTGGATTTAATGTTCCTAATTATGTCAGGTGAAGAATACAATGCGTGCAGTTCTGCGTTGTGTAACTTTCTCCATTCTCCTGTAACTTCATCCCTCTTAGGCCCAAATATTTTCCTAAAAACCTTATTCTCAAACATCCTTAATCTCTGTTCCTCTCTCAAAGTGAGAGTCTAAGTTTCACAACCGTACAGAACAACCGGTAATATAACTGTTTTATAAATTCCAACTTTCTTCGGATTCTTTGACAGCAGACTAGATGACAAAAGCTTCTCAACCGAATAATAACAGGCATTTCCCATATTTATTCTGTGTTTAATTTCCTCCCGAGTGTCATTTATATTTGTTACTGTTGCTCCAAGATATTTGTATTTTTCCACCTCTTCGAAGGATAAATCTCAGTTTTTATATTGCGATTTCGTACACTATTTTGGTCACGAGACATAATCATATACTTAGTCTTTTCGGGATTTACTTCCAAACCGATCGCTTTACTTGCTTCAAGTAAAATTTCCGTGTTTTCCCTAAGCGTTTGTGGATTTTCTCCTAACATATTCACGTCCTCCGCATAGACAAGCAGCTGATGTAACCCGTTCAATTCCAAACCCTGTCTGTTATCCTTAACTTTCCTAATGGCATATTCTAAAGCGAAGTTAAAAAGTAAAGGTAATAGTGCATCTCCTTGCTTTAGCCCACAGTGAATTGGAAATGCATAAGATATTATTATTATTATTATTATTATTATTATTATTATTATTATTATTATTATTATTATTATTATTAGATGTTCGATTAAAATTTTTATCGTTAACCAGATATCTTTAATCGATTAATCGGCCAGTTAGTCGAATTTTAATAGATTTTTTTGCACACTTACCATCATTGTTGCTTGCCGTGTAACTTGAAGATACAACACGTTCAATGGTTACTGAGAAACGCTGGAAATATCAGGAGCAGAAAGTGAATTACTTACAGCACAGCTGAGTTGTGAATAAATTCTCTACAAACTTGACATACAGTGACTTGTAAATTAAAAAAGGACAAGAACTCTGCGAGAACAAGCTGTAACTTTATTTATTAACATTAACATTTTATTGCATGTGAAGTTTGAAAAATTATTAAATGTTGTGGGATAAAGACTGTCAAACATGCCTTCATTCATTCATTCATTCATTCATTCATTCATTTTATTCCATAGATCTTAATGAGCAATGAAGCTTTAAGATGTGGAACAAGTCAAAATTTTACAATATTACAATTACAATTTTTACAAATTTTTATAGTTTTACAATTTAGTACTTTTCTACAATTTTTACAATTTTGTGCAATTTTTTACAATATTTTGGCGAGATGTAGTGAGATGAGGTGAGGTCCGAGGATTCGCCAAAATATTACCCGACATTTGCCTTTTGGTTGGGGAAAACCTCGGGAAAACTCAACCAGGTAATCAAATCAAAGGGGTGTAATCTAATCAAAGGGGTTGATGCCAAGGACTCGCCATAGACCATCCGGCTTCAGTCCCACGGCTGTGGAAAATCTCGGAAGAAACCAAAGACCAAAGGGGGATCCAACCCAAGCCCAAACGCAGCTCCGGATCAGCAGCCCAGCGAGTCTGCCGACTGAGCTACATCGATGGCTCTACTAAAAGTATACAATACATAGCCAATCAGATTATTAAATTTACAAACGCAAACGATCATTCATCACTTGAGCTATATGTATAATACAAAACAAGTAAGTTAATTAAATTTAAGGCATAAACAATTCAACCAGTTGTGATATACAGAAATTGATAATACATATCATTCAAACTACTTCAAATTACAAACACAAACAATTTATCAATAGAGCTATATAGACTACTATTCAATTTAAAGCATATACAATTCATCGGCCAAAACTATACAAATATATACAATACAAAGTAGCATACTTTCATTAAGCTATACAAATTTGTGCAATTAATATCAAGTAGATTAATTCAATTTATAATCATAAACAATTCATCTGAACGCGTCTTGAATTTCGTTATCTACTTCATCGTGAAAACTGTTGTTCATATAATCCAATAATATGTTTTCAATTTAAAACTCTCATACAAAATATTTCTACAATTCAATTTTTTATATTGCAATTACCTTTTTATTTATTTGGACAATGCATATACTCGTACATAAAAGACAGTCGTATCCAACTAATAAAGCAAAATAATATAAAAACACGGCCACCTAGAAAATTACACATTGCTGTTAACAAAATGAGAAACTTTCAGTTCAAAATTAATACATAACTGAAATACATAATAAATAAAATAAAGATATAAATAAAATTATGATTGTGCAAAAAGTAATATGCAATACACGTTTTTTAAATCTTTGCCTTGCCTCTGTTACAGAGCACTTACCAACCTAGTATCGCAATATAGACCTACTATTTTGGACGATCATGCCTTACCATTCTTGTTTACATACCTCCTAAGTTGACAATGATTTTGTGCTGCATAGACATCACAAGGAAGTTAAGGCTTTACCACACGATACTTTCAGACGGTTCGATTGATCGATTAAAACACATTTTATCGGTTAATCGAATTTTAAAACATCTGTTAATAGGTTCGATTAATTGATTAAAACACGTTTGATCGGCTAATCGGTTCCATTAATCGATTAAATCGATACCTCTTCTTCTTCTTCTTTTTCTTCTTCTATTACTGCTGCTGCTCACGCACTTGGAATTATAAATCCTGTAGGAAATACATGTTGTACGGCACTAAACATTTTCAGGCTACACAATTTGTTCTTACCCGTACACTAAACGTTTCCTCGTGACGTGTAAAGTATCAGCTGCAACAGATGTTGATACTTCAATTTTAGTTCATTCAAATGTTTCTTTCGTGCTGCATGTGTGTTGTGGATTTCATAATCGATTCGATTTTTTTTCACAGCGTTCGCATTCCTTTCTCTAAATATATGCCTATATTTGAATTCCTTTTCGCCTTAAATTCTTGATGCATTGTAATTGAATGAAACTCTCATATGAATAAAACTAGTTAAAAGATGCTAGATTCAGATTCCCTTTCTCTAAATATCCGATCCTGGTTCCATTATCTTCAGCAGTTACTGGATTGTATCAAAATTGAGGTAATGTGTGCGTATTTATTTACACTGCAAGTGGAAAAACATCCGGTAGCAGTGGTAACTTAATACTTACTTACTTACTGGCTTTTAAGGAACCCGGAGGTTCATTGCCGCCCTCACATAAGCTCGCCATTGGTCCCTATCCTGAGCAAGATTAATCCAGTCTCTATCATCATATCCCACCTCCCTCAAATCCATTTTAATATTATCTTCCCATCTACGTCTCGGCCTCCCTAAAGGTCTTTTCCCTCCGGCCTCCTAACTAACACTCTATATGCATTTCTGGATTCGCCCATACGTGCTACATGCCCTGCCCATCTCAAACGTCTGGATTTAATGTTCCTAATTATGTCAGGTGAAGAATACAATGCGTGCAGTTCTGTGTTGTGTAACTTTCTCCATTCTCCTGTAACTTCATCCCTCTTAGCCCCAGATATTTTCCTAAGCACCTTATTCTCAAATACCCTTAACCTATGTTCCTCTCTCAAAGTGAGAGTCCAAGTTTCACAACCATACAGAACAACCGGTAATATAACTGTTTTATAAATTCTAACTTTCAGATTTTTTGACAGCAGACTGGATGATAAAAGCTTCTCAACCGAATAATAACACGCATTTCCCATATTTATTCTGTGTTTAATTTCCTCCCTAGTATCATTTATATTTGTTATTGTTGCTCCCAGATATTTGAACTTCTCCACCTCTTCAAAAGTTAAATTTCCATTTCGTACAATATTCCCGTCACGAGTCATAATCATGTACTTTGTCTTTTCGGGATTTACTTCCAAACCCATCTCTTTACTTGCTTCCAGTAAAATTCCCGTGTTTTCCCTAATCGTTTGTGGATTTTCTCCTAACATATTCACGTTATCCGCATAGACAAACAGCTGATGTAAGCCGTTCAATTCCAAACCCTCTCTGTTATCCTGGACTTTCCCGTGCCAGAGAATCAGTCCCATTCCGAGGCTTATTTGAAGAATTCGTAACAAGCTTTTTTTTTACGGTGATGGGTTGTTAGCCCTTCGCCGAACCCCCAAGCTGGAGGCCCACCCCTCATCGGCTGTCCACGACTGCTTATTCAATATATTCACAGCTACCCTCCATATCTGGAGGCCGTCTCCTCGATCCGCAACCTGAGGACTCTCCATGCCGTGGTGATAGGGACCCACTATACATGGGGTGGTAACTTAATTACATAATAAAAATTAATACACAATAAATAATAATACATAAAATAACCTAATTAATAAGTGAACCTAATTTTCCATTACAACCTACATGTGTATAGGCCCCACATAAGTTTCACATGGGTACTGGTATTCTTGCACTTCATTTACTGCTTGGCTCAATTGTAGAACTTGATGGGAAGAGTGTAGCTGGAATTGAAAAAAGTAGTATAAGTGAAGGAAGGACTATAATTGGCTTGTTGAACTCAGTTCTTTGGAGTAGGAATAGTTTAATAAAACAAAAACCACATATCGTTGTGCTAGGAGAATCTTGGACATTAGACAGAATACAAGAAAATAAATTTCTGATTACTGAAATGAACTTCTGGAGGAGATTAGCGAGAATATCAAGAAGAGGAAGAATTATAAATCAAAGAATTAGATAGAATATGAAGATAGAAAGGAATACTATTGAAGTAATTGAAGAAAAAGAAAGATAGAAATAACTTAGTCACGTGAACAGGATGGACAATGCAAAAATACCGAAGATGATGCTGAAGTGGACCGCGGAGGGAAGGAGAAGAAGAGGAACACCGAGAGAGCAATGGATGAATGACGTCAGAAGGAGTATGACTAGAAGAGATCTTACAGAAGATGATGCTGAAGGTGGAGATTTATGGAGAAACAAATTTTCTAGAACGAAGGATAACTACTGCATAGTACAAAAATCTAATGATAATAATAATAATAATAATAATAATAATAATAATAATAATAATAATAATAATAATAGTACTTACAAATAGCTTTTAAGGAATAATAATAATAATAATAATAATAATAATAATAATAATAATAATAATAATAATAGTACTTACAAATAGCTTTTAAGGAATAATAATAATAATAATACTTACAAATGGCTTTTAAGGAATAATAATACTAATACTAATAATACTAATAATAATAATAATAATAATAATAATAATAATAATAATAATAATAATAATAATAATACTTACAAGTGGCTTTTAAGGAATAATAATACTAATACTAATAATAATAATAATAATAATAATAATAATAATAATACTTACAAATGGCTTTTAAGGAATAATAATAATACTAATAATAATACTTACAAATGGCTTTTAAGGAATAATAATACTAATACTAATAATAATTTATTTTATTTATTTATTTATTTTATTTATTTAGAATATTAACGTGCAAAAACAACAGCACAAGGCCAATTACAGTTTTGCACGATACAAAACAGAACAAAACAACAAATGATGATGAGAATGAATGATGAAAATGGCAATGAGATGAAATACAAACAATATAATGGTCTACATCAATCATTGATCAAATAATAATTATAAAATTATAAATTAGTACAATGAGAATTGAAATAATGGAATGGTCTACATGAATCAATAGACCAAATGCAAGAAATATATGGACAAATAATTATTAAAATTAGATCAGTGAGTTAAAACTCAAAGATATACTACACATTAAATGGATCCAAGTTGAATCCATGCAAATTAGCATATTTAATGCATCTGCAGACCGGAGAGAGAGATTTAGGATTCTTATTATAAAACAATTTATGAAATCTTAAACCATTAGCAGGAATACGAAGACAGATATTGCTTATGAAAGATTCACAATCAATATCACCCTTAATGACTTTGCAAAAAATAAATAATGAAGATCCTGACGTCTGGTGAACAAACTACCGCAATTGAAATAATTGCATTTAATCTCATAGTTATAATCGGAATTTGGTAGAAATCTATAAGAACACAAGGAAATAAATTTTCTTTGCATATTCTCCAA
This sequence comes from Periplaneta americana, assembly GCA_025594305.2. Lineage (NCBI taxonomy): Eukaryota > Metazoa > Arthropoda > Insecta > Blattodea > Blattidae > Periplaneta > Periplaneta americana. The sequence goes on from JAJSOF020000015.1 coordinate 157,230,244, forward strand.
TTTAGCCGAGTCAGTGGAAGTAATGGAGTTCCATACAACAGATGCATATTCAAGCTTGGATCTAACCAACGTATAGTATAAAATTAATAAACACATAGGAGTGGAAAAAGAATAAGTTATAGACCTAATTAGACCAAGCATTCTTAACGAATGGGTATAAATATATTGCACATGATCATGGAAATATAATTTTGAATCAAGTAGGACACCAAGATCTCTAATACAATCTTTCCTAGTAATTACGACAATACTGAGAGAATAGTTAAATTTTAGGGAGATAGTTATCCGTGAAAAGGAAATAACAAATTTTTGGATTGATTAATTTTCATTCCATAATAATAATAATAATAATAATAATAATAATAATAATAATAATAATAATAATAATAATAATAATAATAATAATACTTACAAATGGATTTTAAAGAATAATAATAATAATAATAATAATAATAATAATAGTACTTACAAATAGCTTTTAAGGAATAATAATAATAATAATAATAATAATAATAATAATAATGATAATAATAATACTTACAAATGGCTTTTAAGGAATAATAATAATACTAATAATAATACTTACAAATGGATTTTAAAGAGCAATAATTATACTAATAATAATACTTACAAATGACTTTTAAGGAATAATAATAATAATAATAATAATAATACTTACAAATGGCTTTTAAGGAATAATAATAATACTAATAATAATACTTACAAATGGCTTTTAAAGAATAATAATAATAATAATAATAATAATAATAATATTAATTAACTTCGCTTTAGAATATGCCATTAGGAAAGTTCAGGATAACAGGCAGGGTTTGGAATTGAACGGGCTACATCAGCTTCTTGTCTATGCAGATGACGTGAATATGTTAGGAGAAAATACACAAACGGTTAGGGAAAACACGGAAATTTTACTTGAAGCAAGTAAAGCGATCGGTTTGGAAGTAAATCCCGAAAAGACAAAGTATATGATTATGTCTCGTGACAGGAATATTGTACGAAATGGAAATATAAATATTGGAGATTTATCCTTCGAAGAGGTGGAAAAATTCAAATATCTTGGAGCAACAGTAACAAATATAAATGACACTCGGGAGGAAATTAAACGCAGAATAAATATGGGAAATGCGTGTTATTATTCGGTTGAGAAGCTCTTATCATCCAGTCTGCTGTCCAAAAATCTGAAAGTTAGAATTTATAAAACAGTTATATTACCGGTTCTTCTATATGGCTGTGAAACTTGGACTCTCACTCTGAGAGAGGAACATAGGTTAAGGGTGTTTGAGAATAAGGTGCTTAGGAAAATATTTGGGGCTAAGCGGGATGAAGTTACAGGAGAATGGAGAAAGTTACACAACACAGAACTGCACGCATTGTATTCTTCACCTGACATAATTAGGAACTTGAAATCCAGACGTTTGAGATGGGCAGGGCATGTAGCACGTATGGGCGAATCCAGAAATGCATATAGAGTGTTAGTTGGGAGACCGGAGGGAAAAAGACCTTTAGGGAGGCCGAGACGTAGATGGGAGGATAATATTAAAATGGATTTGAGGAGGTGGGGTATGATGATAGAGACTGGCTTAATCTTGCACAGGATAGGGACCGATGGCGGGCTTATGTGAGGGCGGCAATGAACCTTCGGGTTCCTTAAAAGCCATTTGTAAGTAAGTAAGTAAGTATAATATTAATACTTACAAATGGCCTTTAAGGAATAACAATAATACTAATAATAATACTTACAAATGGCTTTTAAGGAATAATAATAATACTAATAATAATACTTACAAATAATTTTGAAGGAATAATAATAATATTAATAATAATAATAATAATTACTGCTATCTTCTGATATACATATCTAACCTTCTAGTATTAGCCCATATAAGAAAGGAAATGCTTATACACGTAGCCTACAAGCTGTCTGGTTGGTTGTACCCTTGCTACTTGATACTTCAACACAGAACACAATACAAAACGTATTGGGAACGGACTGAGATTTTGCACCTCAGCACACGGAAAGTAGCAGACTAATGCGGACTACAGGATGATTCTGCGTGCGCTGGGCGATGAACAGCTTTCTGGTTATCGCCCAATAAACTTGATTCCTGCTTTCAGCATGTAATCACATTGAGCAAAACTTGACAAGCGTGGCAGCGTGAAGGCTAATATTTAAAACAGAACTAATGAATAATGTAAATTAAGACGCGGCGACTCCGCCTCCAAACTAGAAGTGCGCGCCCCTCCCAGTCTGGGCAGCAATTGCAAGGCGCACGGAGGTGTAATTTAAAACATTACGTCGGTCAACATATACATGTGGAGCATTGTGGGCAAGAAGATTCGGAGAGTCGAAGTGGTAATTGATAGTAAAATAACACAAGCACGTACTTGTGACACTTGGGCCCGGATGCACGGTCGCGTTGGAGATCTTCTTGAGGTCTTGAGAATTCGTTTGCAGATTTAAGTTTCTGAGACGACCTTAAGACTATCCCAGGGTATCATTGAGACGAGCTTAAGACTGTCCCATGGTATCATTGAGACGAGCTTGGAACTGTCCCATGGAATCATTGAGACGAGCTTGAGACTCTCATGATATCATTGAGACGAGCTTGAGACTGTCCCATGGTACCATTGAGACGAGCTTGAGACTGTCCCATGGTATAATTGAGACGAGCTTGGGACTATCCCATGGTATCATTGAGACGAGCTTGAGACTGTCCCATGGTATCATTGCGACGAGCTTGAGACTGTCCCATGGTATCATTGAGAAGAACTTGAGACTCCCAGGGTACCATTGAGAAGAACTTGAGACTGTCCCAGGGTACCATTGAGAGGAGCTTGAGACTGTCCCATGGTATCATTGAGAGGAGCTTGAGACTGTCCCATGATATCATTGAGACGAGCTTGAGACTCTCATGATATCATTGAGACGAGCTTGAAACTGTCCCATGGTATCATAGAGACGAGCTTGAGACTGTCCCATAGTATCATTGAGACGAGCGCGAGACTGTCCCATGGTATCATTGAGACGAGCTTGAGACTGTCCCATGGTATCATTGAGACGAGCTTGAGACTGTCCCATGATACCATTGAGACGAGCTTGATACTGTCCCATGATATCATTGAGACGAGCTTGAGACTGTCCCATGGTATCATTGAGACGAGCTTGAGACTGTCCCATGATATCATTGAGACGAGGCTTGAGACTGTCCCATGATATCATTGAGACCAGACTGTCCCATGATATCATTGAGACGAGCTTGAGACTGTCCCATGGCATCATTGAGACGAGCTTCCCATGGCATCATTGACTGTGTCCCATGGTACCATTGAGACGAGCTTGATACTGTCCCATGGTACCATTAAGACTGTCCCATGGTACCATTGAGGCGAGCTTGAGACTGTCTCATGGTATCATTGAGACGAGATTGAGACTTCTAGGGTACCATTGAGGCGAGATTGAGACTGTCTCATGGTATCATTGAGACGAGATTGAGACCTCTAGGGTACCATTGAGGCGAGATTGAGACTGTCTCATGGTATCATTGAGACGAGATTGAGACTTCTAGGGTACCATTGAGGCGAGATTGAGACTGTCCCATGGTATCATTGAGACGAACTTGAGACTGTCCCATGATATCATTGAGACGAGCTTGAGACTGTCCCATGATATCATTGAGACGAGCTTGAGACAGTCCCATGGTATCATTGAGACGAGCATGAGACTGACCCATGATATCATTGAGACGAGCTTGAGACTCTCCCATGGTATCATTGAGACAGCTTGAGACTGTCCCATGATATCATTGAGACGAGCTTGAGACTGTCCCATGATATCATTGAGACGAGCTTGAGACTGACCCATGGTATCATTGAGACGCAGCTTGAGACTCTCCCATGGTATCATTGAGACTGAGCTTGAGATTGTCCCATGATATCATTGAGACGAGCTTGACACTGTCCCATGGTATCATTGAGACGAGCTTGAGACTGTCCCATGATACCATTGAGACGAGCTTGAGACTGTCCCATGATATCATTGAGACGAGCTTGAGACTGTCCCATGGTACCATTGAGACGAGCTTGAGACTGTCCCATGATATCATTGAGACGAGCTTGAGACTGTCCCATGGTATCATTGAAACGAGCTTGAGACTGTCCCATGATATCATTGAGACGAGCTTGAGACTGTCCCATGGTACCATTGAGACGAGCTTGAGACTGTCCCATGATATCATTGAGACGAGCTTGAGACTGTCCCATGGTATCATTGAGACGAGCTTGAGACTGTCCCATGGTATCATTGAGAGGAGCTTGAGACTGTCCCATGGTATCATTGAGACGAGCTTGAGACTGTCCCATGGTATCATTGAGACGAGCTTGAGACTGTCCCATGTTATCATTGAGACGAGCTTGAGACTGTCCCATGATATCATTGAGACGAGCTTGAGACTGTCCCATGATATCATTGAGACGAGCTTCAGACTCCCATGATATCATTGAGACGAGCTTGAGACTGTCCCATGGTATCATTGAGACGAGCTTGAGACTGTCCCATGATATCATTGAGACGAGCTTGAGACTGTTCCATGGTATCATTGAGACGAGCTTGAGACTGTCCCATGGCATCATTGAGACGAGCTTGAGACTGTCCCATGATATCATTGAGACGAGCTTGAGACTGTCCCATGGTATCATTGAGACGAGCTTGAGACTGTCCCATGGTACCATTGAGACGAGCTTGATACTGTCCCATGGTACCATTAAGACGAGCTTCAGACTGTCCCATGGTACCATTGAGGCGAGCTTGAGACTGTCTCATGGCATCATTGAGACGAGATTGAGATTTCTAGGGTACCATTGAGGCGAGATTGAGACTGTCTCATGGTATCATTGAGACGAGATTGAGACTTCTAGGGTACCATTGAGGCGAGATTGAGACTGTCTCATGGTATCATTGAGACGAGATTGAGACTTCTAGGGTACCATTGAGGCGAGATTGAGACTGTCCCATGGTATCATTGAGACGAACTTGAGAATGTCCCATGATATCATTGAGACGAGCTTGAGACTGTCCCATGATATCATTGAGACGAGCTTGAGACTGTCCCATGGTACCATTGAGACGAGCTTGATACTGTCCCATAGTACCATTAAGACGAGCTTCAGACTGTCCCATGGTACCATTGAGGCGAGCTTGAGACTGTCTCATGGTATCATTGAGACGAGCTTGAGACTGTCCTATGGTTTCATTGAACCTCTGTTCCTCTCTCAAAGTGAGAGTCCAAGTTTCACAACCATAGCGAACAACCGGTAATATAACTGTTTTATAAATTCTAACTTTCAGATTTTTGACAGCAGACTGGATGATAAAAGCTTCTTAACCGAATAATAACAGGCATTTCCCATATTTATTCTGTGTTTAATTTCCTCCCGAGTGTCATTTATATTTGTTACTGTTGCTCCAAGATATTTGTATTTTTCCACCTCTTCGAAGGATAAATCTCCAGTTTTTATATTACCATTTCGTACACTATTTTGGTCACGATACATAATCATATACTTTGTCTTTTCGGGATTTACTTCCAAACCGATCGCTTTACTTGCTTCAAGTAAAATTTCCGTGTTTTCCCTAAGCGTTTGTGGATTTTCTCCTAACATATTCACGTCATCCGCATAGACAAGCAGCTGATGTAACCCGTTTAATTCCAAACCCTGTCTGTTATCCTTAACTTTCCTAATGGCATATTCTAAAGCGAAGTTAAAAAGTAAAGGTAATAGTGCATCTCCTTGCTTTAGCCCACAGTGAATTGGAACGCATCTGACAGAAACTGACCTATACGCACTCTGTTATTTATTTTATTGTGTTATTTTACGACGCTGTATCAACATCTAGGTTATTTAGCGTCTGAAAGATATGAAGGTGATAATGCCGGTGAAATGAGTCCGGGGTGCAGCACCGAAAGTTACCCAGCATTTCCTCGTATTGGATTGAGGAAAACCCCGGAATAAACCTCAACCAGGTAACTTGCCCTGACCGGGATTCGAACCCGGGCCACTTGGTTTCACGGCCAGACGCGCTGACCGTTACTCCACAGGTGTGGACCGCAATCTGTTAATAATAATAATAATAATAATAATAATAATAATAATAATAATGATAATAATATTAATAATAATAATGATAATAATATTAATAATAATGATAATGATATTAATAATATTATAAATAATAATAATAATAATAATAATAATAATAACAATGATAATAATAATATTAATAATAATGATAATAATAATAAAATTAATAATAATAATATTAATAATAATAATGATAATAATAATATTAATAATAATAATGATAATAATAATATTAATAATATAGTATTAACAGTAGGCCTAACAATATCTTGCTTATTTACTTATTTACCACGTCTCGCCTTTATGTTGGGAGATGTTTTCTAAATGATTCAATCATTTGTGAAGGAGTAGGCCTATATTTTGCTCCTAGACCTCTCGCACATTATGTTGGTAATTATTAGATTAATATGGGCTGTTTTGTCTGACAACATGAAATTCATTGCTTTCACTAAATAGTTTACGATTCATGAGACCTAACCTAAAATGTGAAATGATTAGTACAAACCCCGAAAACGAATGCCACTTTGAAATGTAGGCTTGAGAATACTTTCTCCTAATAATTTTGCTATTCTAGTTACAATTGCCGTCTGTGTGCACACAATTCCTTCTTCATTATCTTCTTTCTTATAGAGTCCGGAGAATAGATTCATGTATGTATTTCCTTCTTGTATTTATATGTGCTATCTGGTGGGATGGAAGAGAAGATCTTATGGCCTTAATCCTGTCAGATTAAATAAATAAATAAGTAACTAAGTAAATAAGTAACTAACTAAATAAATAAGTAACTAAGTAAATAAATAAATAAATAAATAAATAAATAAATAAATAAATAAATAAATAAATAAATAAATAAATAAACAAGTAAATAAATAAATAAATAAGTAAATAAAGAAGTAACTAATTAATAAGTAAGTAAATAAATAACTAAGTAAATAAATAAACAAATAAGTAACTAAGTAAATAAGTTAGTAAATAAATAAATAACAAAGTAACTAAATAAGTAACTAAGTAAGTAAGAAAATAAGTAAATAAGTAAATAAATAAATAAGTAAATAAATAAATAAGTAACTAAGGAAGTAAGAAAATTAGTAAATTAGTAAAAAATAAATAAATAAATAAATAAATAAATAAATAAATAAATAAATAAATAAACAAATAGGTAAATAAGTAAATAACTAAATAAATAAATAACTAAGTAAATAAGTAACTAAATAAATAAGTAACTAATTAATAAGTAAATAAATAAATAAATAAATAAATAAATAAATAAATAAATAAATAAATAAATAAATAAGTAAATAAATAAATATGTAAATAAGTAAATAAATAATTAAATAAATAAATATATAAATAAATAAGTAAATAAATAAATAAATAAGTAAAGAAATAAATAAATAACTAAGTAAATAAGTAAATAAATAAATAACTAAATAAATAAGTAAATAAATAAGTAATAAATAAGTAAATAAATAAAAGTAAATCAATAAATAACTAATAATTAAATAAATAAATAAATAATTAAGTAAATAAATAAATAAATAAATAAGTAATAAATAAGTAAATAAATAAAAATAAAATAAATAAATAAATAAGTAAATAAATAAATAAGTAATAAATAAGTAAATAAATAAAACTAAAATAAATAAATAAGTAAATTAATAAGTAAATAAATAAATAAGTAATAAATAAGTAAACAAATAAAAATAAAATAAATATATAAATAAATAAATAAGAAGTAAATAAATAAATAAATAAATAAATAAGTAAATAAATAAAAGTAAAATAAATAAATAAGTAATAAATAAGTAAATAAATAAAAATAAAATAAATATAGGGGAGAGTCGGGTAGTATCGGACAGTGCGTTTCTTTCATCTACCACCATATGGTAGTACCTGAATTACATGGTTACGTTTCTCTATGCGACATCACAGAAACGTAACCATGTCAATCAGGTACTAACATCGTGTGGTAGATGAAAGAAACTCACTGTCCGATATTACCCGATATCCGATACTACCCGACTCTCCCCTATAAATAAATAAATAAATAAATAAATAAATAAATAAATAAATAAATAAATAAATAAATAAATAAATAAAGTGTTAAGTAAGCTGATCTGAACTATATAAGGACGATACGTCGATACTATACTTTGTCCTCCAGGTTGGGGGTTGTGAAGAACATATTTCTGCAAGAGTCGTGCTGACGGCCGTGTCTCTGTGTTTTATTACTCCCCGGTATCGGCTTCACACCTCTCGTTCAAGCCCGGGGCTTATAGTTGTTAATTAGTCTCGCCACGTAATTATCTCGAAGCCGTGTGAGGTCATAAATAAATGCGAGATTTGTAGTGCGTTTCTTAGTCTTATCTGCTGAGCCATTAGCCGACAAAACGATGCGTGCGTGTTACCTGAAATCTTTGGCGGCAGCGGTAGTTTAGGTTATGGCCATAGTAGACGTTTTGTTTTTTCTATCTCTCTCTTTTCATCTCATATGAATTTCGTATATATCGTAGCGCCTGCAGCGGTATAGGAGGTGCTCCACCATATACGTATACATCAGGGGTGGTAAAACACCTTTCGTTTTGCAGTGTTTGTCCGCGAACAAATAACGTTAACTATAGATCGTTCTAGTTTATAATAGTACATTAAGCAACGGGCCTATAATGATAGTAATTAAGACGCGAGTATGTTTGTTTATGAAACGAGCGCAAGTGAGTTTCATAATTTTCATACGAGCGTCTTAATTACCATTATAGGTAAGTTTCATACGACTTTTTATGCTCGACCATATTTCTAACTTGAAATTATTCAGAAGTATTCGTTTATTCGTATCTAACTGAAGAGCGGAAGTGACCTTGTGCATAGCTCGTAAATTGTGAGATGTGCGCAGACGCGAAAGTATTGATTTTTCCGAGGAACAATAATGTCATTGACCTTGATATAATCTAGAGAATAACATGAACTAATTTTGATATAACCTGGAAATTTATTTAGAATTAAAAAACGAGAAGACAAATTTAATTTATTTGAATATTATTTACAATTAACGCTAATTATTATAGTAACAGAACATAACCTTCTGCGACAGTATTGGATTTCCAGCCTCCGTGACGTTTCCCTCGTCTTTCGATTGTATATCCGAGAATAATAGAAAACCTGAACTTTAATGAATAGGTGTACTTTAATGACATGCATTAAAGGACTGCTACCAGGTGTATAATTACTACATTTCGGCATGGTCGAGCATAAAATATTATTAGGTATATAGCGGACATCTCCATCCCTCTGTAGGCCTAACATAACTAAAATACTTAACTTATTTTAGTTATATTACAATGAGACGAATGTCTGCTAGGAAGACGCCTATATAGCCTGTACCAGCGTTTCTCAAGCTATGGTCCGCGGACCACCTGTAGTCCTCGAGGTCCTGCCTTTAGGCCCTTCAAAAAAGACAGAAAAAAAATAAAATTCAAACGAACTGCGTATCTCATTATAGCTTAAAATCTCAGAGTTTGGAAACGACACATGGAAGTCGCCTTTCACTTTTTCTCTCAGTACTGCATTTTATGAAATTATTACCCTACCCCCCTATCGACTTCCCACTCTACTCTCAGCAACAAAAGAGGGATTTAAAGCACTATACACGTGGTGTTTCTGGACATCTTTTCCCTGCACATCTGGCGCCGAGCCTGTAACCCAGCCAGGGACCACCCGAATTCGTAACAGAGGACCAAAGTACCGAACCTTAATTCAGTTTTAAAATATAAGTATACTGGTATTAAAATATGCTACGAAAATGATAAATTTGCTTTCGAAGGGAACAAGAGTGAGGTGGTCCGCGGAACTGTTCTGACTTAAAAAAGTGTTCCCAATTTAAAAAAAGTTTGAGAAACGCTGGCCTACACAATGGTATTTTCTAAACTACGAACGCTGTATAGAACTGGGTTCTTCGCAGGATGTGCTGACGTAGATTTTATATGTCATTATTAAAGCGTAAAAATTAAACGCTTTGAACTAGTTAATCTCATTAATATTCAGTTTATACAAAACACTACGGTAAATTTATCCTGTTTTATGCCACGCTACATGAAATTGATACTAAAACTTTGTGTTGTACTAGTAGAGTATATTGTAAACTACTTCTGTATATATTTCAACTAGACTGTGACTATAAATTAAGACTTTGTAGTACTATTAAGATAGATTTTTTTTTTTTCGTTTGACTTGTTCCATATTGTAGCTGTGAAGTAATGTACGAATATCATGAAATGTTAATAAATACAATACAATCCATGTGTAAGTTACACACTGCTAAATTTAGTTTTTGATTTTGTAGAAGCCAGAAATATCATGATAATTCATTTCATCAATGGAGCAAATTGAAAAGTAAAGGTTTGGGAGTTGTTTTCTATTCTTACTGGAAGAAAGGTAATTCGTGGATCTCAACCAAAAAGGGACTTTCGAGCAGTCAGTGGACGCAAGCCATTAAGATGAACTGTAATACAACACCTGTACGTACTCTCCCTGGTAGAACTCCTGACTCAACCCGTTGCAGAAGATGCGACGAGCAAGAAACGCTTCCGCACGTCTTGGGTTTCTGCCGTCATGGAGAATTGCTCCGAATCAACAGACATAATACGGTTCGTTCTCTCATCGCAGCTTCAATCCGTCAGGATGCTTCCTATGAGGTTTATGAGGAGGTTGGTTGCGTTTCTTCTGATGGCTCTACTAGACGGGCTGATATCATCATAATTGATCGGCAGAAGGATAAGGGTGTCATTCTTGATCCCACAATCCGTTTCGAGATGCATGAGCAACAGCCACAAGAGGTGTGTCGTGAAAAACAAGTCATCTATTAGCCTTGTTGTCAGCATCTTGGAGCACAATACCATATCACACATTGGACAGTTTTGGGCTCATGTTCGGTGCCCGTGGCACGATCCCACGAGAAACTTTAAATCAACTTAAACAATTTAAAATTTCCGATGCAACGATTGATGCCATAGGATCTCGTGTGTTAAAATCATCCTTAGCTATAATTAGTAATCATTTGTACCCAACAAACTTTTATTGTAAATGATTTCCTATGTTTTCATATCATTTATCTTAATGTTTTCTTTTTCCTTTCAAATTGTCACACAATTGGTTTTCATGATTATTCTTTATGAATTGATTAGTAGGCCGATCTACTCGAACCCTTATTTAAGACGGCTTTTTTATTAAAAAATTAAACTTGTCTTCGTCTCCAGTGGGCATTGTAACATGTTGGTTGGCCATCCTAGTAATGAAATATGAAATGCCTTTTATGATTGTGCGTACTAATGCTTTTTGTGAATTTGTAAAAATACTGTAATACTGAAATACTGAAATATTTGAAAGCTTCCTGTGCCATAAAATCTTAAAGTTGTGAGCAGTTGGTTCACGATGGAAATTGGCACCGACCATCTACATTTTCGGAAAATACTAAGTTCAGTTCTTTCGAAAGTTTTGAGAAATGTGATATTTGACAAACGGTTTCTGGTTATGATTGGAAAGGTTACGTCTGAAACAAGGATATGAAAAGTAGGCTACCGGCATATTTGGACTACACAACTAGCCAGAACTTACTGGTATAATGAAGACATATAATGAAGTAAATTTATTTCTCGAAATATTCTTGGCCTTACAATTCGTTCTACTATTTGTGCAACTTCTTCATTAGAAGAAAAAAAAACTAGATCCTGTAAGACATCTATATCCTTTTTGTCCTCTCCAGTAAAGATACCAGAAGATCCATGAAAATAAACGGAAAAAAAACAAAAACGAAATTATCACGCGACCTTGGCTAACAGCTGTCATATGTCCGCCATGTTGAACATTTGTTCTTGGATAAATAGATAAAGAATTACAATTACAAACATCATCTCATCGTCTATGAATAGCCTCTGTAGTTTAAAAGGAACGTTAAATAAAGAATTACAATTACAATCATCATCTCATCGTATAGGAATAGCCTCTTCAGTTTGAAATGAACGTTACTAAAGATCGTGGGTGTGAAGCTGAGCTGGACCCAGGTCTGTGTGCCGTTTAAAATGCAGTGTCGAAATCATTACTTAGGTGTAAACTTGGAAGTAATTACCACCGGCGTTAATAATTCATTATATCTGGCGTTCCGGCCGGTCAGCGTGAGGGGCGGCGAGTTCACAGGCTGCGGGTAGGAGGAGCGCAGGATGATGTTCCATCCAACCAACACTTTTTTTTTGGGCACTGTCCAGAGGCCTAAAACACGCAGAGTTTATAGCTTTTGGTCTGTTGCTATGCGTCAACATGTCCCATAAAATGTGAACTCTCGTACGTGATACATTGTTGTATGTCTCAGAGAGCTTTCTAGTATTGTCAATTGTTTCGGAACGAACTGCAGAAATAGTAGCTACTACCATCTAATTAGCAAACTGCTAGTCTGAATTCTTATTCTGAGAGAGCGCTACGTGTTTCATACTGTAGCTTACGTCTAATAAATTGTAGTTTTCAACAACAGTATGTTGATACCGTACCACTGCGGATGATGATGGTAATAATAATAATAATAATAATAATAATAATAATAATAATAATAATAATAATAATAACAATAACAATAATAACAAGAAAATAACTATAATAATAGCATTGATAATAATAATTACAATGATAATAATGATAATAATTTATTTATTTATTTATTTATTTATTTATTTATTTATTTATTATTAATAATTGTGTGCTGAACAACAGCCAGAGGCCAATTATAGTTCAGCACCATACACAAACAGAAGATACAAAGGTGCAAAACAAAAATAAATAATATCATAAATAACAAAAACATACATGAATACAATTGAGTACAAACAGTAAAAACTAATAATCAAAACGAAACTAAACCTTAAAAGGATCTAAATTGTGCCCATGCAAATTGGCATATTTTATGCATCTACAGACTGGAGAAAGTGATTTTGAATTTCGGTTATAAAAATTTTTGAAATCTTAAACCTTTTGTAGGAATACGAAGGCTGATATTGTTTATGATAGACTCACAATCAATATCACCCTTGATAACTTTGCAAAAAAATTGATAATCAAGATTTAGACGTCTAGCATAAAGGCTACAACAGTTAAAATATTTACAGGTAATATCATAGTTAAAGTCAGTGGAATTGGGTATATATCGAAAAGCACATAAGGAAATAAATTTTCTTTGAATATTTTCCAATTTAACCGAATCGGTTGAAGTAATGGAATTCCAGGCTACAGATGCATATTCAAGTTTAGATCGAACCAAAGTAAAGTATAGAATTAATAGTGACTCAGGAGTAGAAAAAGAATAAGTTATAGACCTTATTAAACCAAGCATTCTTATTGAATGATTATAAATATATTGAACATGATCGTGAAAGTATAATTTAGAATCGAGTAGTACACCAAGATCTTTTATAGAATTTTTCCTAATAATACAGGCGTTATTAAGAGAATAATTAAATTTTATGGAAGTAGTTTTTCGTGAGTACGAAATGACAAAAGTTTTTGTTTCATTAATTTTCATTCCATTAATGTCAGAGCAAAGTTCAATGGAGTTAATATCATTTTGAAGAGTTTGGCAATCGGCAGAACTATTTATTGAGCGAAAGATTTTGAGATCATCAGCAAATAACATGTAGTTTGAACTTATTCTTTTACATATGTCATCAATAAATAATAAAAATAATAGAGGGCCCAATGTAGATCCTTGGGGAACTCCACATAAACAATTAAATGGGTCCGAGAGAGAATCACCAAGACGAACACAACATTGTCTATTAGTTAAATAGTTTTCAAACCATAATAATAATAATAACTGTAATAGGGCCTAATTATAATAATGATAATTATATTGATAATATTAAGAACACTAATAATAATCATAATAGCAACAATAACATAATCAGTAATGGTAATAACAACAATAATAATAATTACAATAGTAATAGGGCCTAATTATAATGATAATAATTATATTAATAATATTAAAACAATAATAATGATCATAATAGCAACAATAACATTATTAGTAATGATAATAATACTGATCATAATAGCAACAATAACAATATTGGTAATGATAATAACAACAATAATAATAAGTACAGTAATAATTATAATGACAATAACAATAATTATGATAAGTGCAATAATAATAATAATAGTAATAATAATAATAATAATAATAATGATACAAATCTTATTTTATCTCTGCCTCTGTGAAACATCATATTTGCAGTGGGAGGCAGGAGATGGGAGAAAGCTTGTAGTGCTTTTTAATACGTGACGCCCACGTTGCAAGATAAGCCATTTGAAATTTAATGGCCACTGACCGGCAGAAATAAAATGTAAGATCTGTAATAATAGTAATAGTAATAATAATAATAATAATAATAATAATAATAATAATAATAATAATGATTATTATTATTAATTGAACTGTAATTGGCCACTGGCTCTTGTACAGCACATTAAATATAAGAAAATAAATAAATAAATAAATAAATAAATAAATAAATAAATAAATAAAATAATGATGGTTATTGTAGTAGTGATAATAATAATAATAATATTATTATTATTATTATTAGGCCTATTATTATTATTATTATTATTATTATTATTATTATTATTATTATTATTATCTCTCAGTAATGTCGTAATTACTAAGGAAGATTGTATTAGAGATCTTGGTGTCCTACTTGATTCAAAATTATATTTCCATGATCATGTGCAATATATTTATACCCATTCGTTAAGAATGCTTGGTCTAATTAGGTCTATAACTTATTCTTTTTCCACTCCTATGTGTTTATTAATTTTATACTATACGTTGGTTAGATCCAAGCTTGAATATGCATCTGTTGTATGGAACTCCATTACTTCCACTGACTCGGCTAAATTGGAGAATATGCAAAGAAAATTTATTTCCTTGTGTTCTTATAGATTTCTACCAAATTCCGATTATAACTATGAGATTAAATGCAATTATTTCAATTGCGGTAGTTTGTTCACCAGACGTCAGGATCTTCATTATTTATTTTTTTGTAAAGTCATTAAGGGTGATATTGATTGTGAATCTTTCATAAGCAATATCAGTCTTCGTATTCCTGCTAATGGTTTAAGATTTCATAAATTGTTTTATAATAAGAATCCTAAATCTCTGTCTCCGGTCTGCAGATGCATTAAATATGCTAATTTGCATGGATTGAACTTGGATCCATTTAATGTGTAGTATATCTTTGAGTTTTTAACTCACTGATCTAATTTTATAATTATTTGTCCATTTTATTTCTTGCGTTTGGTCAATTGATTAATGTAGACTATTCCATTATTTCAATTATCTTATTGTACTAATTTATAATTTTATAATTATTATTTGATCAATGATTGCTGTAGACTATTATATTGATTGTATTTCATCTCATTGCCATTTCTATCATT
The DNA here is from genome assembly GCA_025594305.2 of Periplaneta americana. Taxonomy (NCBI): domain Eukaryota; kingdom Metazoa; phylum Arthropoda; class Insecta; order Blattodea; family Blattidae; genus Periplaneta; species Periplaneta americana. Next base: position 157,245,877 of record JAJSOF020000015.1, read on the forward strand.
CATTCTCATCATCATTTGTTGTTTTGTTCTGTTTTGTATCGTGCTAAACTGTAATTGGCCTTGTGCTGTTGTTTTTGCACGGTAATATTCTAAATAAATAAATAAAATAAAAATTATTATTATTATTATTATAAAATAATTGCGGGCAGTCGATAAGAGGTAGCCTTCCAGCTTGGGGTTGCACGAAGGGCCAACAATCCATCTCCGTATATAAAACAGCTTATTACGAAACCCCAAAATAAGCCTCGGACTGATTAATCTTGCTCAAGGTAGAGACCGATGGAGGGCTTATGAGAGGGCGCCAGTGAACCTCGGTTCCTTAAAAGCCATAAGTTACATTATAATGGTAATATTTATAATTACAATTATAATACCACTAATAATTGAATCGCCCCATGCAGAAAGGGCTTCAGTCCATTATATAATAATAATAATAATAATAATAATAATAATAATAATAATAATAATAATAATGATTTATTTTAGCTGGCAGAGTTAAGGCCGTAAGGCCTTCTCTTCCACTCAACCAGCAAAAAGTGTATATACATATGCATGAACTTACAAAGAATCAACAATTTGATTTAGATGAGAGTTACATGTATACAAAAGTTATTTACGAATTAAACAACAAAATACTATGAACTATTAATTAAACACTGAAATAAACTGTGTAGCAGAATTAAACTAAAATACATAGAATGTTAATATATTTCAAATAATATTAGATAATAGAAAGAGATTATTACGAGACAATTAAAATACAGCACAATCAGGATGATGTCTAAAGAAAAAAGTAACAATGTAGTCAGTGATAGTTTAAATCAGTATGATTGGAGTGAAATGCTAATAAGGTTAGACCTGGTTTTGAGAAAACTAAGGAAAACAGTGTGTACTTTGTATTCCTTTTTGCATAGAACTCTGAGCCTGACGCTTCAGTTTCTGTCTTTCCAAGCATTGGACTGAATACCTTTCTGCACAGGCTGATGGAACCATCCATAAAGATATGATTTCCATCGATATCTCGCTTTTTCAAAATTTGTGACTGAAGCCCTTTCTGCATGGAGCGATTCAATTATAATGACATTAGCAATAATAATTATAATGATAATTATGTTAACAATAATAATTAATTATTATGATAATAATGACAATAATAATGGTAATAGGAGACCTATTCTGCGAAATCCATAGATTGATTTTGGGTGAAGAAAAAGATGGACGAAGCAATGGTTATTTGCACTTGTCAACTAGATCTGTTATTGCCATTTATCTAAGTTGTTTATTTGAGCAATCTTTGGACTTCCACAAACACGCTTATACATAGTCAAGGACTCTTTCCAGAACTCCCGCTCTGCAGACATTGTTCACAAGTTGCAATGAAACTTCGGTAGCGCCCTACAGGATACCGACCGTCACATAGCCTACAAGTTAATATTTGTACGAGTAGCCTATCTGTTGCACGTGCCCGGTACCGAGACAGCTAAGTAAACGGTTCGATTAGTATCGCGATACCGTTACTTCCAGCACAAATCCCAACCTGTATGCGGGCCTGTAGATGAAGCACACTGGTGACGTGGCTCTGTGTGGCGATTTTAAGATCTTTGTTCATACTGACCGCATGGGAGCAGGTCTGCGAGAGGCGTCGATAGGCCACACTTGCCTCGCATCCACCTTTGTCCTTGAGATATTAAGTAATATTTATTGTACCCATTTCTTCTTCGTTCTTCCCACTCATCTTCCTTGCCATCTTTCTTCGTATTCATTCCTTCATCATCATATGTGATCCCACAACACTTCAAGTCCATTTTTATGAAAGGACTGGGCTAGTTTTTTTATGCGCCGGTTTTCAAGTCACAAGCACAATAACACATTTTTAGACAAAAATGGGGGTTGTTTTAGAAGAAAACAAGCTTAAAACATAATGATAAAGGTCTCAAATATAATCTTATGTAGCCTATGTATAAATCGTAAAAATGATCAAATGAACTAAGAGATTTTTGTGATTACACTCTTCAATTTTAGATTGTGTTCTGAATTACTGAAAATGACCTTATCTGTAAATAAATCAGTGCTCAAAATCTTATGTTATCTCTAACTTTAAAAACCGTTTATTAAATTTTCCTGCCATTCCCCAATGACATGATCCATATAAATACTGAAAAGAACCAGGGACAAGGGACAGCCTTGTTAAACGCCTTGATTTCTAGTATGTTTTATTTCTTTGTCAATAATTATTTTTATGCCAGAGTATATAGACTTTCAACAGTTTTCTACAGGGTGATTCACGAGGAAAGGTAAAAAATTTAGGATGTGAATTCTGAAGTAATTCTGAGTGAAAAAGTTCATATGAATATAAGTCCGTTTTCGAACGGTTACGGAGATATGGCTCTTTGATTTCACAAAAACTTTTGAGATTCCATTGTACTAACTGTCCACACCTGTGGAGTAACGGTTAGTGCGTCTGGCCGCGAAACCGGGTGGCCCGGGTTCGATTCCCGGTCGGGACAAGTTACCTGGTTGAGGTTTTTTGCGGGGTTTTTCCTCAACCCAATATGAGCAAATGCTGGGTAACTTTCGGTGCTGGACCCCAGACTCATTTCACGGGCATTATCACCTTCATCTCATTCAGACGCTAAATAACCTAAGATGTTGATAAAGCGTCGTAAAATAACCTACTAAAATACTAAAATTGTACTAACTCGCATATAGAGACAGATAACGGACAAATTTTAAGTTTATATTCACGTACTAGACGTACCCGTGCGCTCCGCTGCACCCGTTAGAAATAAATATAAAGTAATTACATAATTAAAATAGGAAGTTTGATCCAGGGAACATTCGTGTTTGATATAAGGATAAATCGTTTATTATGTTACTTAATTTAAATTGTATTTGCATAATTAAAATGCGATCATTTTGATCCAGAGATCACTCATTTGGTCATAAAAATTATTTTAGGAAATACAGGAAACGAATGTACAGAATAGCCTATCAAGTTTTCTGTGCATAACAAACTATTTTAATCGTACCTGTCCTCGATTCACTCAGAAGTTACTGTAATAACATTATAGCATTATGTCCATCTAGAGAAACTACACTTTCCAATGGTGAATTAATAATTAATTATACAAATCGGGCAATTTAGCTTCTGATATTACTTCATACAAACACAGAAACATTATCTGTAGGCTATCTTTCATAGCTTTCGATTGTTGCTGTCCAAGGCCCCTTATAGACGAAGTAATGTTTTTAATTCATTACACGGCCTTAGATGGCAGTTATTTTAATTTTAAAACTCATTTATCTCATTAAATATCAGTCCTATCAAAATTTTTCACGGAATAAAACTTATCGGAAATTGTTTTTAAAGAAACTTTTGTTATGTACCATTTTTTTTTCACAAAAATCAATAATAAGCGAAATATTTCGATTTATTTAATTCAGGCCCCCTTATAACCCCCCTTTTAAATAATGTATTTTGAATGCCGTATAGCGTAAAATCTAAGTTACAACGAACTTAATTTATATTCCAATTTTCATCGAAATCGGTTCAGCCATTATCGCGTGAAAAGGTAACAAACATACAGACAGACAGACAGACATACAAACAAAAATTAAAAAAAAAAAGAGCGATTTTCGGTTTCAGGGTGGTTAATTGTATATGTTAGGACCAATTATTTTTGGAAAATCGAAAATTACCAGAAAAATTTCGGCTACAGATTTATTATTAGTATAGATGTATACATATCTAATATTCTAGAAGTCGAGATCGATGTTTTCGCACATTTTCAAAGATACCTCCTTCTGCTTCAATGCACTGTTGCGCTCGGGCGTGAATCGCGCTCATCGCTCGGGAGAGTTGCACGTGGCTGTCTTTATGCCGCATCCAAAATACGGTCGATTAGCGCCTCTCTCGTTTCCCCGTTCCTTTGCTATTTGATATCTTTCACCCAACCCCATAGACAGCAAATAGTCTTCGATATGGTACCCTTCTGTTCGGAAAGCGTCGTTCATATTCAGCGACGGCACGCGAGGAACTTCCATCGCACAAACCATAAACATACACAATATCGGCGTATTCTGCAGTCGAAAATTTATAAGGAATCTTAGAAAAACACAACTTAACACTTCCGATAACTGTACCTGTATAACTACTGTACTGTAGGTAGCTGACTGAACTGCTGTGAACTGATAAGTGATAGCGTATTTGTTGTGACATTTGTAATGCCCCACCACCCGGTTTGTTTCTCTTCTCTTATCTACATCGCTCACAATGCAGATTCCAATGTTACATCATTCATCGATGACCTTGTCTCAAGTCAGAAGCATATGGTAACGTCTGATTCACATTGGGGCGAGACGTTTTACCAAAAAAATGCATCTAGCTCCGCCATCGTTCGAAAACGGAACTATGTTCATATGAACTTTTTCACTCAAAATGGCCTAAGATATCGTATCCTAAATTTTTTACCTTTCCTCGTGAATCACTCTGTATATCAGGTATGCTCATTCTCTGACTCCCGATTACGTTCTGTAATCACAACCTTCGAATGTAGAGCGTGCTGTTCCCCGTTCGAAGCTCGACGGATGGCTGCGGAAGGCAGCTCAAGTACTTAGTAAAACGCACGAACTGTGCGGGACAATGACAGAGACAAAACCTTCTGTAAGCAAACGATCATTTCGTACAGTGGGGAGGAAGACTATTTTTGTTGTGAAAACGTAAAGTGTATACTATGTTGTAAGGCATTGTCAGGAATACTACTGAGCAACATAAAACTTTATACACTCTGCCATCCAGAACATGCCGAAGTGACAGGGGAGCTGTTTTCTGTAATATGTATTCATATCAACATTATTATTATTATTATTATTATTATTATTACTACTACAATTATTGTTATTGTTCATGATTTTATTCCAACAGAAATACATGTTATGATAAAATAATTTTTCAGGGGTGCAACGTACACTACAGTTTCAAGAATTGAAAGCACTTAATGATAGGCCAAACAATGAAGAGAGTCGAACAATTCAGAGTCTATGTTTAGGAGCAAGTTGTGTAGTATGTTGGGAATTAGCTAAGGCACTAAAAACCCTTCACGGATTGTGAACTTGTAAAGAGATCTATGGTGCCTGAACAAAATATAGTTAATTACATCCCTGTACTGGAACAGCTCAAATGTGAATTCACAGAACATAGATTTAATGATTTTAGACGTATGGAAAGTGATATTAATCTTTTTGTTAATCTTTTCATAGTACATTTAGTTCAATCTGTGAGAGTGTAGTTCCAGGACGAGTTAATTGATTTACAAAGTCACGTAGAATTCAGAACTAAATGCGGAGAATATGAGTTGCCAAGCATAGAAGTATTCAAAGATGAACAAAACGCAATATCCCAAGATGAGCTAATTCGCTGTCACTCGAAATATGTGTGCAAACAATTATTTTCGAGAATGAAGCTTGCTAAATCCAAAAATCCAAACATAGATCCCGATTAACAGATGAGAATCTTTTGTGCATTGCAGTAAATTGGTTGGAAATAGATTTCCGATTACTTGCAGAAAAGAATAGACCTACACATGTTGAATGTGGAATATGAAAATAACATTAGTCTATCTATGATATAATAGTATCATAACTGTATAAAATATAATAAATAATGTAATAACTGAATATTTCCTTTTTCAAATTCAGTTTATTCTCCGTATTTGTAAGACAGTGAGAGCGATGCCACGGGCGGTGCTGCAATGTAGTTGCGGAGCCCAGTCCGTACCCTGTGTGTGTTATGCAGTGCAGCATCATCCGTGTAATCGGCGCTTTTACAATTTTGAGCATACCTGCTGTTATATGTTCTGAAAGGCCTCCGTTGTGCATAATTTCCCACAGCTTTGTCCTCGAGATATTAGGTAATATTTATTGTACCCATTTCTTCTTCTTCCTTGCCATGTTTCTTCATATTCATTCCTTCATCTTCATTTGTAATCGTCAGTTTCATCATTTCGCGTATCTTTGTTATTCTGCTTGAACAACATAATATAGAAATACAGGGACATCATTTTATTTTTACTATCATTTTTAATATTAACCTGTCTATACCTTTAGAGAGCCGGAAACACCGCTTGCTCCCCCCTCCAAGACTGGAGTTCGATGATACTGGCGTAAAACATAAATCACTCTAATAGGTATAGGAAGAAAGAAAAGTAGTTCATCCATTTACGTAAACTAGGAAATATCGCGATTTTGAGTTTGATAATTTTCATTAGGTTTTTCTTTAATCAAAGTACAGTACTGTATTAAGAATAAGTGTTTTTACTCACGAAGGGAGTTATCCATGCGAACGTATTCATTATGCAGTGTATATTATACTGTCTACAGCACATTAGCGTACAATATAGAGAAAGAAGTTAAATTGAAAAATAATCATAATATGAATATTTAAACACAATTTTGAAAATGGTGGCCGTTCATTTCGATACAGGCTTCAGTTCTTTTGTGCATATTATCACACTATAGACTATTGCATCTAATTCCAATTGCCAGTTTCGTCCTTCGTACTAGTAACTCATGTTGAAATAATTCTGTACCTACTCTACGTACTGTAAATTTAATCTTCACTTCTGCCCGACCCGAAAATATAAAATTACTCAGACATGCTATCTACTGTCCGTCCAAGTGGTTATGCCGCAGGATTGTAGAAAGGGAGGAAATCACGTGACAGTTAATTATGTAACGAGGCCCTTTTATTTAAGTTAAATTAAACAGCTGTATAATATTACGTAAACGTCCAATTCCTAACAGAAATTAATGTTTTAAGAAAAGAGCTAAAACAGCCCAGCTTTTACAGAGGGGCGAGCAGAAGCAGGTGGGGGAAATCGAGATGCTACGTAGGCAAACGGACAGTACCTGTGCGAAAATATGATTCAATATTGAAAGCTCTTTCGTCACTGGAAAACGCGAACATATTTCTGGAACGTACTATACTCACTAACTCAGTACTGCTTACTATCTGCGGTCTTGGTTCTGTGTGGAGTTGGAACTTCATTAGTAGAAGGGGTGGGAGTGAAGTACATTCAAAAACTCAGGTACAATAAAAATTGAAGTAAAAATAAAATGATGTCCCTGTATCTCTGCGTAAGAACTGTGACTGTGTTTGTGTTGTGGGCACCCCTGGCGTGAGGAGTCAATCCCACATACACAAGCTGTTTGCCCGCCATATATCCAGAAATAATTAGTTGCCCCTCCGCAGTCACGTGACAATTAATTACCTGAGAGGCGCGCTGGCCAATAAGTCATTGGGCGCAGGGCGTGAAGCTTTCTTGTTTTATTATTATTATTTTGATCAGCCGTATCGGCCGGCGACACTGCAGTCGATGTGGGTGGAAGATTTTAGTGGACTGTTTAAAAATTGTTTTATTGCTCTGCAGGAACAGCGGGAGAGGAGAGAGATGGAATCGGAAAATTAAAGAGAGATAGGCAGTGACAATAAATAATTTAACAGATTGTAAATTACCGGCCAGGACGATCCTTGGTGGTCTGTTGCTGCTTCGTTGGACCCAGGAATCAATTTGTTTTATTCACGCGATAAGTGCTCTCAGCTTGGAAATTTGGGGCAGAGGAAATTGACGATTTTTATACTCATCATCATCATCATCATCATCATCATCATCATCATCATCATCATCATCATCATCATCATCATCATCATCATCATCATCATCATCATCATCATCCACAGGGATTAGGCCTTTCGACCTGTTCCGTCCTCTCAAAGAAATTGATCTCTCCATCTCTTCGTAGCCTTCCTCTGTCTCACTTGCCTTTGGGTTTGTACTCTAGAATCTTTTAGGAATACGGTATTCTGGCATTCTTTGTACGTGTTCATAATATTTTCTTGATATTCTTTTATTTTATTGTTTAAGTTGAATATATTCAGTTCGTCTCTTATCGTTTCATTATATTGTCTGCCTGTTCTGTATCCAGCTACCGATCTCAAAAATCTCATTTCTGATACTTCTATTAGGGTCCAGCATTCTGAGCCATACAAGAGAAATGGGACTGCCAAGACTTTGTAAAACTTCAAAATGGTTTCTTTCCTTGTTTTGTTTAATAGGGTTCTTTTAATCGTTCCACATATTTGATTAAAATTTTGTAATTTTCTTTGTTGATCTAATTCTCTTGTGTTTCCAATTTCACAGCCCAGGTATTCAAAATCTCTTACTTGCTCTACTATATTGTCGTTAATTAAAATTTTACATCGTACCTGTGTTTTCCTTGGAAAGCTAAACTTTTTGTTTTTGTCGGAGATATTGTTAAATTATAGCTTGAGGCTGTGATTTGTAATTCATATATTAGTTTCTGAAGACCATCCTCTGAAGCAGCTATTGCTAATTGATCATCTGCAAATAAAAGAGTTGTTAAAACTGTTTTGTACAATTTCTTTGTTGATTCTATCCAGTCTTGTGTGACTTGGTCAATATATAAATTAAACAATGCGGGTGACAGCGGACACCCTTGTCTTACTCCTAGGTTTGTTAAAATGTTTTCTTTACTTCTTCTTGTGCCATTTGTTATTTGTATTTTGTTTCCGTGTAAAGGCTCTGAATAGCTCTTATGAGATGTAGTGGAAAACCTTTGCCCTTTAGTGTAGCCCATAATAGGTTCCTTTGTACATTATCGAAGGCTTTTACGTAATCTATAAAGCCAATATACATTGGAAGATGATATTCTCTTCTCTTTTCTACCAGCTGGGAAATTGTAAATACACAATCTATACACGAGCGGCATAAATTCCTCCTTGTAGTCTTGCATATCGACATCTGACACACGGATTAGACAAAATAACATTTTGAAGATGGTTAGTCAAACGGTTCCTGGATTTTCCTACAAGTCTTCATCCTTATTAAACTCGTCTTGGCAGTTTATGTTCAACTGTTGTAGTAAACTGTTGCTTTTTTTCGTCCACTCTGGTGGAGTTAGGGCTATGGTTGAGGGTCAGACCTTCAGCCTGTCACGCAGGCGATCCGGGTTCGAGTCCCGGCCAGGTTTGTAATTTTTCATTGACTATTACACTTTTACTACGTCACACTACTTTTGACCAATAAAACAGTACGAAAGGACGTATTTCAACCAATCATGGCTGCTTATCGCACAATTTTATCGCGTCCCTGGCATTTGTTTAATTTTATCGCGTCCCTAGCATTTGTTTATTTATATCACTACCCTAGCATTTGTTTCTTTGTTTGCCAACATTTCAAACTGCACTGGTCTGGACATCAAAAAACAGAAAATTACAAACCACTCCAGTCGATGCACAGCACTTTCAAATATGACTCGCATTGGCATTCAAGAACAAGAATTAATAAAGATCACTGGTCATATATGAAGAGCACCATTCGGAAATCCTGAATAAGTTGAGGATACACCATGTACATCAACGAGTTCACTTCTTTTACGCACACGTACAATATAACATCAACTGAACCACCAACCACTAAAACATTCAAATTTGAAAGTTGTACCTACTTGCAATAATTGTTTCTTTTAAAATTATTCATGTTTATTTTTATTTCATCATCGTTAATTAAAATGTTTCTTGTTTATTTCATCATCCCTAATTAAAACTTTTCTACACTCGTTTATATTATTTAGGTTATGTTATAGCTTCTGCTATATGATGTTATGGATAGTCACGTATCAGAGATTGTTTAATACTAAGATTTATTGAAAATCATCTATGAAGTGACGTTGATTACTGGGATCGGGATAATTGAAGTGGAATGCAACTGTTTTAATAAAAATGAAACTGAATCAACAAAACCTTCTTGACCAGTAATCGTCCACAGAGTTCAATAAAGATTCCATAGTTGGCACAACTGATAAGAAAACAGCTATTCATAACACACTACTGCCATCTACTAGCGTAATATTTATAATGTTGAGATGGTACAAATTTGAAGACAGTTTTGTATTTTCGTAAATCAATTAATATTTTATTGAATTGGAGTACTTCGTTACTTCTAATCTTTATATACTTTCTTCTAATCGTGTAATAGTCAATTAAATCCCACTCGAGTTTTGATTTTCTCTAGATAAATAAAAACCTCTAGTGAGATTATTGTTGATAAAATCTGTAGTGAGAAGGTCGCAGTTGGATTTTCTCGGGGTTCTCCCATTTTTCTCCATCTATATCATTGTCACCATTTCTCCATTTCGTCGTCATTCCACAGCATTCCCCGAACGCCGGCTGGTGACGCACGGAGGGGGCTGGCCTAGGTAGAGGGGGGTTGGCTGCTCGAAATATGGGTAGTAGCGAACCTTAGTGAGAGTTTGGGAATGCGCCGAGCTTGAGGGTTAGCGCGATAAATCGTAACAGGTCGCAATGTTGGAGCATAGTGTCCTCTCCCGTAAATTCCATTCCATTCCATCAGGTCTTTTTTGTGCACCACCAGAAATGTAATAACAGGTTAATCTAAGATGTTACGGAATGATACAATGCAATTATTAAAATAGATACAGATACAAATAACAGTGACACTCAGTTTCAGTATAATCAGAGGAGGATAGGCTGTTCTAGTATTCTGGGTGTTACTGAATGGAAACTTGCAGGGATTTTATTTACCGTCGAAAATTGGCTCTTTTGGTGGTAAATTTTATTTTATTTTAGTAGGTTATTTTACGACACTTTATCAACAGCTTAGGTTATTTAGCGTCTGAATGAGATGAAGGTGATAATGCCGGAGAAATGAGCCCGGGGTCCAGCACCGAAAGTTACCCAGCATTTGCTCGTATTGGGTTGAGGGAAAACCGCGGAAAAAACCTCAACCAGGTAACTTGCCCCGACCGGGAATCGAACCCGGGCCACCTGGTTTCGCGGCCGGACTCGCTAATCGTTACTCCACAGGTGTGGACTTGGTGGTAAATGTGATAAATTCGAAAACTGTAGACACTTTTCTTTTTTTAAATTACATAGTCTGATATTTATCATTTGACTCGACAGTGACAATTGCGTATTGTTTCTTGTATAAAATAACGGCATACCCTTCCGGACTTTCTGATTTCAACCATCTATCAATAGGGAAATGAAAATGCAATTTATCACCTTTATTAGAAAGTATAATTCAAATAATTTCACAAAAACGAGCAGCAAGCAGGTTTCTATATGCGCCTTCTTAGTAGCACTGAAGTACTCTGTAGCATATTTGGTGGTGCTTCCACAATGCAAACGAGTAAGTTACTGAGGTCAGTCACCTTAATGGATAACACATTGTCCTCGACATAGCCCCAAAGAAAAAATCTATCTGGAGAACGATGAGGCCATGCTATTGTACCGCGATTCTGGAAAGTATCGTCCAGTGTAGAGCACATAACGATCCTCCAGTGAGGCGGTGCTCTGTCTTGTTGGGAGATTTTTCTAGACTGTATGAATGCAATCTGTGGAAATACGTGTTATTGTAGCAATGTAGCATTTCTGGGTGACAGATCAATGAAAAAGGAAAGGTCCAGGTGTATCCTGCATAAGACCACACCGTACATTTAATGTAGAATTGTCTGCAATATGCTACACGGGGATTTTCAGAGTCCCAATTGTGCCAGTTAACGTCTACAGACCAATGGAAAGTTGCCTCGCCAGAAAGTAATATGACTAAGACTCTTGGTTTTCCTTAAAGCACTCTAGGCTGTGAGTTGCATATCCTTGTCGTTGAAGTTTATCGATTAGCTTGATTTATTGAACAGTTTACACCTTATAGGGACAACCCTTAGCTACGTTTAGTAATTTTCGGACTGTTGACCAATAGCCTAGGCAAAAGTAATGGTTCAAGAAGAGCGTATACCAGTGCTGCTTATCTCGCTGTATTGACAAGTCGAATTTAATCCAATTTGAGCATAGTTACCCAGCCTCGTAGATAGATAGGTAGGTAGGTAGACAGACAGACAGACAGACAGACAGACAGACAGATCGGTGGGTGGATGGATGGGTGGATGGATGGATGGACAGATGAATTTAATGTCATTCAGCGATTTACAGCCATACACAACGTCAGAGTAGATATATATGTAATACATGGCTACTACAATATGAGCAAATGTAAGAATAAAATAAAAAATAAATATACAATCACCAGATAATCACAAAAACAGGTTAAAAGTTTTAAAAGGAATAGTATGAAATCATTTTAAAATGTACAGATTTGTCAATTACATGAGGTTAAAACAAATAGTATCTAAAACGTAAGCTTGCTAAAATCATTGACACTGTAGACTGGATTTGCAATCAATGTCCTTTCACCATCCTTCTGTAAGTATAAGTATTTAAGTAGTGCTATGCCCTTGGGCCTCAAAATATTTCCGATCCCTACAAAAATAATTTATGCAAATCTTAGATATTTAGAAAATTATACAAAAGTGATAGGCCTACTTTACAATAATTTAACATATGCTACTATCTAATGCAGACATTTTCAAGTAGGAAAATATCGAAATTTTATTTTCAACTCGATTTTTTCTTTTCTTGAAATTGTGCCGCCCTGCATCCGGGCCCCTGTGCCCTTAAGTTACCATATATCAGCCTAGCAAAGTCAGCTCTGGTTGGGAGAGGTGTCATCTCCGGACCGGTTCTACTGATCGTTTCTTGGGGCGGGCAGTGGTAACACCTTATCTATAATAACGCGAAAATGGGTAGTGCTATACATTATACTATGTACACATTTTACTGTTTACTAGATTCTCATAGTCAGGCTCCAGTCTGGAGCAACTCAAATGCAAAAGAGCCAATCATTTGGAGTCATTTATACTAGAATTCTACGATGAAATAGTAATATACGTTACAAGAGCGGTATGTTGACGTTTTCATGTTGGAGGAAAAGATTGAAAAAGCGAAACGTAGTTGAGCTTTTTAATTTCCGAGAACATGAAAACAAACATACCGCTCGTGTATCGTACATTATTTTTTGCGAAGATCATTTATTACATACCTGAAAGACGAATTTCTAATTAGTTGCAGTGAAATCTCCATGTTGGTTTCTGTTTAATGACGGCAACTTCGGAACACCAAAATATCTTTCTTCAACATTGTTGCTATAAAATGTTTTCTGTGTTTACTATACTCCAGCAGGCCGTGATATACGTCTGTCTTTTTTCCCCAGTCTATAAATGCGAACTTAAAACAAACGGTAAGGTTATGTAATGATTTATTTTTCATTTTAATATTTTAACAATATTATTTATATAACATATTGCAGTAATGACATCGGCATCTGGAATCTTGTTGATTTTTTCACGGCTTCCTTAATGTTACTTGTATCAGGAATGCAATAAGTTTCGTGGAGTAGTAGACTTTACTTAATTTTTGCAAATATTTAAAAACAATAATTAACATTGCAATTTAGGTGAAATTGCAGTGGTAAGTTTCAATTTATAATTATTACTATATTGAACGTCTCTAAAAATAATATGTTAAAAGCCTAAAGCAGTAAAATGAATGTCGCGCTTAAGCGGTAAGAAGATGGAAATTGTTATGTGTGTTAGGTTGGGAATACTGAATGTGGTATTTCACACTTACCGCGTATTGGTTCTGTGCTGAAAACAAGCAAATACGCACGATCTCGCACAAAATTATTTTACTTCCCACTCACTGTGAAATAATAGTGACCTACTTCATGCACTCATAACGACTCGCCGCCACTGATCGTAGCGCGCTTTGCTTCGTCTCAACATCGCAATACTGCAGCAGCACACTGGCGAAGGAGAGCCTGCCATGTACAGCATGGATTTGCATGTGGATTATCGGATTCTTAGAGTCGAACAGGTAACAATGAAATCAAAAAGCGAAAATGATCTGAATCACAGTGATGATTATGACTGCCTGCATAATAGAGATCACATTATTGTGTTATTTCAAATATCTTGGAGCAACAGTAACAAATATAAATGATACTCGGGAGGAAATTAAACGCAGAATAAATATGGGAAATGCCTGTTATTATTCGGTTGAGAAGCTTTTGTCATCCAGTCTGCTGTCGAAAAATCTGAAAGTTAGAATTTATAAAACAGTCATATTACCGGTTGTTCTGTATGGTTGTGAAACTTGGACTCTCACTTTGAGAGAGGAACAGAGATTAAGGGTGTTTGAGAATAAGGTGCTTAGGAAAATATTTGGGGCTAAGCGGGATGAAGTTACAGGAGAATGGAGAAAGTTACACAACACAGAACGCACGCATTGTATTCTTTACCTGACATAATTAGGAACATTAAATCCAGACGTTTGAGATGGGCAGGGCATGTAGCACGTATGGGCGAATCCAGAAATACGTATAGAGTGTTAGTTGGGAGGCCGGAGGGAAAAAGACGTTTAGGGAGGCCGAGACGTAGATGGGAAGATAATATTAAAATGGATTTGAGGGAGGTGGGATATGATGATAGAGACTGGATTAATCTTGCTCAGGATAGGGACCGATGGCGGGCTTATGTGAGGGCGGCAATGAACCCCGGGTTCCTTAAAAGCCAGTAAGTAAGTAAGTAATATTGTGTTATAATGCCACATTCGTTTCGAATGGTTCACAAAACTAAGAATTTAGATAAATTATTTTCTACGGCAGACATTTTGAACAAACCACGTTCTTTGACCACTTAAGTAAGGGTTACAAAAGTCACGTCTGCGACTCATACTTCATACAGGCCCTGGTTCCATTCCCGGCCAGGTCGTGATGGAATTTGTGGCGGACAAAACAGATGTGGTGCAGGGTTTTCCTCGGGGCACTCCTTTTGCATATATCTCCCCATCGTTCCCCACATTTCGGTTTTCGATCCTGATATGGAAAGGGCTTGGGGTCCTGAGCCCTGGAGCTGATCGAGGAAAGGTGCCTACCTGTCAGCATCGGATTCGCTAATGCCACTCTGATTTGGACAATCGTGGAATATGGGCTAGGATCCGCCTCGGCCAAATCTTCTCTAGTTTTTTGTAAATGTGTATAACATGACGTATGTAATGATTTTACCTAGATATGATTCATTCCTTAATAAATGTGGGTGTGGTGGAGGATATTAAAAGTGCTTTCCGAGTTTCGTTCTGAACACACTCACCTGAACTGTCGATTAAGTGCATTAAACCAAGCGACCTGCCGACCTTCCAGTGGGCGGAAACAAAGAGATCTTCACACCCACGTTAGGAACAATCATGGCTATCAGATCTGTTGTACAATTAAATACGTACGTCTGCGTTCTCTTATTTATCAGGTGGAAGAGTAAGAATGCAGATACGTGACGTGGGCAGCTTGTAATTGGTGAAGCTAACATTACCGAGCAAACGTAAAACAGACTGAACAAATGCACATCAGCCACCTTATTTAGACGTTTTCTGACTTCCTTCTTGGTGTCTGTAATGTTGCTTACTTGTGGCTTTTAGGCCCGATTGTATAAAACTCCTGACTAAAGATCAACTTTGATCGAAGATCGAAAAGTAAACAGAGTTCAGACACTTTTTCTATTGTATAAAACTTTTCTGCGATCAAATTACCTTGGTTCAAATGCAATCTAAGTTCACGTGAAAAGGATTTGGCAACATCGCATAAACAGGTGAAATACGTGATGCGCGGACACGTTCGTTCAGTGTTGCCAATCTAGCGACTTTAACTCTTTTTCAACAACAATTTCTTTTAACTTTTATATTGCTTAAATAGGGATTTAGTGACCTTTTTAGCACCCCATAGTGACAAAATTTAATCTTTCTTTGTTAATAATGAGAAATCTAGCTACTTTCCAACTAATTTTTGGCGACTTTCCGTACATTCTGTTGGAGACACTGGTTTTTTGTGCAATGTAAATAATGGCGGACAATAAGAAGAAGGTTGACTGTTCTCAGAGTTGTTATCACGTTATGGTGTTTGATACTGCTAAACATAATAAAGCTTTATAAAACGACAATTTTCGTTTAGTAATACAGTTAATTGAAAATTTATGAATGTACCTATCATATCCATGAATAATTAATGGTTGTTATAAACATAATATAATTATAGGTTATGTTATTTGATACTGCTGAACACGATAGAGCCTTATAAAATATAAGATTGTTTGTGTATTAAGGCAAGAAATTGAAAGAAACATATATAAATGTACCTATCATATCTATTAATACTACTAATAATGGATATTTTATTTGCACAATCTGTCACTCGTATATTTCAAACAGAAAAGAAATAACTGAACTTGGATCATCTAACTTAATCGGAGAAATTTCTTCAGTCAAAGTTGACTTTAGTTTGAGACAAATTAATCTCAGATTAGACTTTATACAACACAAAATTCCAAGTTCAGCTGAAACAAGGACCAATTTAGCCTCTGATCTAAGATTAAATGGTTTATACTATCGGGCCTTAGACAACCCGGAGGTTCATTGCCGAAGTCACATAAGCTACCATCGGTCTCTATCCTCAGCAAGATTAATCCAGTTCCTACCATCATATCCCACCTCCCTCAAATACATTTTAATGTTATCCTCCCATCTACGTCTCGTCCTCCCCAAAGGTCTGTTTTCCTCCGGCCTCCCAACTAACACTCTATATGCATTTATGTATTCGCCCATACGTGCTGCATGCCCTGCCCATCTCAAACGTCTGGATTTAATGTTCCTAATTATGTCAGGTGAAGAATACAATGCGTGCAGTTCTATGTTTTGTAACTTTCTCCATTCTCTTGTAACTTCATTCCTCTTAACCCCAAATATTTTCCTAAGCACCTTGTTCTCTAACACTGTTAACCTCTGTTCGCCTCTGAAAGTGAGAGTTCAAAGATTTTGTTCCTTGCTTGTTAATTCCTTTTCGTACGTACTATCCGCGAAGCTATTTTTGATCCTTCCCTTTACAGGACAAGTGGGACAGACTGCGATTCTAGCCGGAACAAAATCTAATATTGATAAATTCCTTTCGAATCATTGAAAATAGCAAAATGAAGGTACATTATTATGACATTTTTATGAAATATTTGTATGAGAATTAGGCCTATTACTTTAGTATAGAATGGCTATTTGTTAAAAAGAATCATACAGTAAAAGTAACTTATCCAAATAAAAAATTAAAGTAAACAGAAATTATTTTACACACTACTCTGAAGAGAAAAGTAATATATGTAGTAACTTTTATGACTCACGTTTAGAAATCTGAAGCGTCTGTTGTACCTCCAGAAGTGTCGACCCGCTAGCGCTGCTGTCGTCCTCATCTTGGGGTTGCAGCTGGTACTTGTAGTAGTTTAATTACCCCAACTTACAGTTTTGATTTTCTTGGACTTCGATGTCGATTTTGATCAACGATTCGAAAGATATTGAATCATTTTCGCACAGGTACTGTCGTCCATTTGCCTACGTCGTATCCCGGTTTCCCCACCAGCTTCTATTCGCCAGCTAGTGGCTGGGCTGTCTTAGCTCTTTTCTAAAAACATTAATTTCTGTTAGGAACTGGACGTCTACGTAATATTATACAACTGTTTAAAATAACTTAAATAAAAGGGCCTCGTTAAGTAATTAACTGTCACGTGATTTCCTCCTTTCTACGGCCCTACGGCATAACCACTTGGACGGACAGTAGATAGCATGTCTGAGTAATTTTATGTTTTCGGATCGGGCAGAAGTGAAGATTGGATTTACAGTACTTAAGGTTCTTTTATAGAGTAGGTACAGAATTATTTCAACATGAGTTACTGCTACGAAATACGAACCTGGTAATTGGAATTACGTACAATAGTCTATAGTGCGATAATATGCACATTAGAACTGAAGCCTGTATCGAAATGAATAGCCACCATTTTCAAAAATGTGTTTAAATATCCATATTATGATTATTTTTCAATTTAACTTCATTCTCTATAGTGTACGCTAACGTGCTGGTGCTAATATGATATAATTGTTTGGGGTGGAAGTACAAAAATTAATCTTAGTCTGAATAATTTCGAGGGAAAAATTGTTCCGGAGCCGGGTATCGAACCCGGGACCTTTGGTTTAACGTACCAACGCTCTACCACTGAGCTACCCGGGAACTCTAACCGACACCGATCCAATTTTTCCCTCTATATTCACAGACCTCAAAGTGGGCTGACAACCGTCAAGCAACCAACTTCGAGTGCACACTAACTCCGTGTGACTGTTCGTTAACAGAAAACCACAATTTAAGTCACACGGAGTTAGTGTGCACTCGAAGTTGGTTGCTTGACGGTTGTCAGCCCACTTTGAGGTCTGTGGATATAGAGGAAAAATTGGATCGGTGTCGGTTAGAGTTCCCGGGTAGCTCAGTGGTAGAGCGTTAATTTTGGCCCTCGGTTGTACGATGCTTTAACTAAATTACACCCAGAACTTCTAACATGTAAACCACTAACATATAACAAGAAAATTAGAAACGTGTTAATATCTTCAATTTGATTAAATAAATTTATAGCCTATGCGTATGAATTCATCAACCTATATTATATTTGTATTCTATAATTTTGAAATATATATTAGTCCTACTTTTCACGTGCGATATTATTCTTCTCTAGTGTTAATATTATATTATATAATTCCATTGCCGCTATAATTATATTTTAGTTCCTATTTTATTTTACTTATTTATTTATATTATTATTATTATTATTTATTTTATATTATATCTGAACTGCGACCGAGCACGAGCGCTGCTCATTCGGTCTCAAATTTTGTTAATACTACTGTATCTTCTTTTTATATTGCTTGTATTATTTTATTTGTATTTCTCTTGTTTGTTTGTAATTATATTCTTTATTCTGTATATTTAAATTTAAATAAATAAATAAATGAAATAAAATAAATAAACAGTATAATATACACTGCATAATGAATACGTCCGTTCGTGAGTAAATTCACCCATTGTTAATACTGCATTGTGTTTTGATTGAAGAAAAACCAAATGAAAATTATCAAACTCAAAATCGCGATATTTCCTAGTTTAGGTAAATGGATGAACTACTTTTCTTTCCTGCTATACCTAGTAAAGTGATTTGTTTGTATATTACGCCAGTATCATCGAACTCCAATAGTGGAATGGGGTAGCAAACGGTGTTTCCGGTTCTTAAACGTTGATCCAAAAGTGTAGCCAGGTTAATATTAGAAATGTTAGTAAAAATAAAATGATGTCCCTGTACAAGTGGTAGCAAACGACACCGTGACCTGTTTGATGAGGGCAGGTCTCCACAGAGCACCTCGCTCTCATTCTCAGCAGCTAATTAATTGGAGGCCGCTCTGCGCCTGCGCGGTTCGCGTTGTACGAACTTTTTAATAATGTAAATGCCCTCCAAGCAGACACTTGCCGCGATGTATAACGCGATAACGGAGCGGGGAATGCGCTCCGCTGATGGTTGCTGGCTGTAATGATAAGGCCAAATAACAGGGCGGTCCGGCTGTTAATTAGGCCTAATATGATCTAGCCTTACGCCTCGCAGGCTGGCTGCTCTCCATATCGGAGCCTCCATCTGCTGGCCCCACAGGGAATCGATTTCTTACCAGAATGGTTTGAAAAGAGATTTATTGCGCTGCGTTTCAGTGAAGAACATTAAGACGGTATCGGGATGCGGGGTCACTCGTATTTGCAGAGTTCACCGACGTGATTGTAGGAGTTCACGCGCGTCGTACAATGAAGCATATTTATATATTTCGTTTGCTGTCTTGTTCGTCAGAGGCATCTGAAATCCTGAAGAAACATCTGCAATCTCAATAGCGGGAATTTCTAGCGGACTCTAACAAGTAAATTTTGCCCGGAACCATCTCAATCACTGACAGGATTCTTTAGCGCGCTGGCTTTACTTAGATTTGAAAGGAATTTGGTCATTAAGGGAATTGGACCTTATCGCATGCAAAGTAATGGTAAAAATAGCCTATCTTCAAGTAGTCATAGATGTAATACTATTTATCACAGCTATTTAATTTTTTTAGTGATATATGTATACACTTTAAACTTTAAAATGAAAAAATAATGGTTAATCTAGTGTAAATCTTACCCTTAAATTAATTTCTGAATTTAAACATATGTTTTATATAAATTCACTACATACCTGTGATTAGGTACACTCTATTCACTTATCATAACACACATTGAATTAAAAATTTGGCCACGTACTGCTAACAGATACTAAAACATACCCTACTAAAATTAATAAAATATCTGTAAGATTATGGGCATAGGGCTTATACTAATCTTCAATTTTTTTTTAATTTATTGACGGTGATGATTACTATAAGCCCTATGCCCATAATATTACAGATATATGAATAATTTTAGTAGGATATGTTTTATTATCTATTACCAGTAAGTGGTCAAATTTTCAATTCAATATGTGTTATAATAAGTGAATAGAGTGTACCTAATCACAGACATGTAGTGAATTTAAAAAAATGTGCTTAATTAAAAAATTAATTTAAGGATACAGATTTACTCTAGAGTCACCATTCTTTTTCATTTTAAAGCTTAATATGTATACACACATAGCTAACAAAAATGAAAGACCACTGATAAATAGTAGACTATTATATTTATGACTGCTAGAAGATAGGTTATTTTTACCATTATTTTGCATGCGATAATAACCAACTCCCCTTAAAGGTACTGAAACTAACGTATTATGTAGAACGCACGATTTTAAGAATGTAATTACGATGTAGAAATTCAGAGAAATATGACTGAATGTGCTGAACTTGGTTTTTTATTCTCGTGGCTTAGAAAAATGAACTTTTCAGATCTATTCTCTAGCCCTTGCTGACGGACTCTAAATTCAGATTCCTTTCATCTCCAGTTGCCGGTTACCAGAGTTGGTAAGCTACTCATAAAAAATCAATTTCTACGCGACGCGTAATTTATGTCCTAAATTAAAAAAAGTAATAAATTTTATACGTGCTGCAAAGCATTATACAGGGACATCATTTTATTTTTACTAACATTTTTAATATTAACCTGTCTATACCTTTAGAGAACCGGAAACACCGCTTGCTCCCCCTCCAAGACTGGCGTTCGATGATACTGGCGTAAAACACAAATCACTCTACTAGGTATAGGAAGGAAGAAAAGTAGTTCATCCATTTACGTAAACTAGGAAATATCGCGATTTTGAGTTTGATAATTTTCATTAGGTTTTCTTTAATCAAAGTACAGTACTGTATTAAGAATAAGTGTTTTTACTCACGAAGTGAGTTATCCATGCGAACGTATTCATTATGCAGTGTATACTGTCTACAGCACATTAGCGTACAATATAGAGAAAGAAGTTAAATTGAAAAATAATCATAATATGAATATTTAAACACAATTTTGAAAATGGTGGCCGTTCATTTCGATACAGGCTTCAGTCCTTTTGTGCATATTATCGCACTATAGACTATTGCATCTAATTCCAATTGCCAGTTTCGTCCTTCGTACTAGTAACTCATGTTGAAATAATTCTGTACCTACTCTACTTTCTGTAAATTATAACCTTCACTTCTGCCCGACCCGAAAATATAAAATTACTCAGACATGCTATCTACTGTCCGTCCAAGTGGTTATGCCGCAGGATTGTAGAAAGGGAGGAAATGACGTGACAATTAATTACTTAACGAGGCCCTTTTATTTAAGTTAAATTAAACAGCTGTATAATATTACGTAAACGTCCAATTCCTAAGAGAAATTAATGTTTTCAGAAAAGAGCTAAGACAGCCCAGCTATTACAGAGGGGCGAGCAGAAGCAGGTGGGGGAAATCGGGATACGACGTAGGCAAACGGACAGTACCTGTGCGAAAATATGATTCAATATTGAAAGCTCTTTCGTCACTGGAAAACGCGAACATATTTCTGGAACGTACTATACTCAGTAACTCAGTACTGCTTACTATCTGCGGTCTTGGTTCTGTGTGGAGTTGGAACTTCCTTAGTAGAAGGGGTGGGAGTGAAGTACATTAAAAAACTCAGGTACAATAAAAATTGAAGTAAAAATAAAATGATGTCCCTGTATAAACAAAGAGTTACTGGAGTTCCAAGCTATCACAAGCATCGCGCCTACTTGTGGTGACTCACCCGAACTCTTCACTTCTTATATCCTTTGAAACGGTAAGCCAGTTTTTCCGCGTGTTGCTTGGCTAGTCATCAAAGGATGCCGACGTGAATTTTGTCATTGTGTTTGTCTTTATATTTTCATCGAACTCTTTATATCATTCTGGTAATGGCTGGTGTTTTTGTACGTAATGTCGGCTGCGTGTATTTTCCTTTATTCGCTCACCGAAAGTCCTGTTCACAGAGGTCAATATTAAAGAAGATAACGTCAAATTTGTCGTCCTTTTGAGAACTCTTCATGGACACTTTCCAGACGCGACGCCTTTCACTTTTACTACATTATTCGTGATCACATTGTGATCTGAAAGCCTAGAAGTTTCAAAGGGTGGAATGACAAAATCAACTTACAGTAGTTCAAGGCTTAGTTCCAAAGAGTTCAGTAATATTTTGTAATCAGTGAGATCCTGCATTAAAAATAAATGTTGAAGACGACAGCTTCCATCTCGGACGCTCGGTGACCTCCTGCGGGTGAAGTTATTAAAAAAAAGTGAAAACGGTAAAATCATAGCTTCAGTGCATGAAGATGAACTTCATCCTCCAGTCACCGTGTTGCATTACTTTTATGTGAAGCAGGTAGGCTACTTTAATCAATTTCCCCGATTTTTAGTACAATTTATTGTGTAACAAGTACTTCAAATAAAAGAAACAACGATGATGACGTCACGCACGAATGGTGCCACTCTTCTTTCTGTAACAAACAGAGCAAATCTCGTCGTGAGCTGTGTTTTGGTTATGCTTTACGTTATTTTTGCTTGTGCATCGGAACGTAGCGGAATTTCTCCAGGGCGATTTTTCGCCTTTTTGTTTTGACAGCACTGGTGATTATGAGTCGCACTGGGGTTCATAGGACAGCAGCTTGAGAGAAAATCATAATTGATTGCACTGGAATACACATAATCCGCCATGACGTGAACAAAGATTGATGAAATAAATAAATAAATAAATAAGTAAATAAATGAATAAATATATAAATAAATAAATAAATACATAAATAAATAAATAAATGAGTGGGTGAGTAAGTAAATAAGCAAATGAGTAAATAAGTAAGTAAATAAGTAAGTAAAGAAGCAAATAAGTTAGTAAATAAGTAAGTAAATAAGTAAATGAGTAAATAAGTAAGTAAAGAAGTAAATAAGTAAATAAATGAATAAATAAATAAATAAATAAATAAATAAATAAATAAATGAGTGAGTAAGTAAATAAGCAAGTAAATAAGTAAATAAATGAGTAAATAAGTAAGTAAATAAGTAAATAACTAAATAAATGAATGAATGAATGAATGAATAAATAAATGAGTGAGTAAGTAAGTAAGTAAATAAGTAAATCAGTAAGTAAATAAGTGAATAAATAAGTAGAAAGTAAATAAGTAAGTAAATAAGTAAATAGGTAAGTAAATAAGTAAATGAGTAAATAAGTGAGTAAATAAGTAAGTAAATAAGTGAATAAATAAGTAGATAAGTAAATAAGTAAATGAGTAAATAAGTAAATAATTAAGTAAAGAAGCAAATAAGTAAGTAAATAAGTAAGTAAATAAGTGTATGAGTAAATAAGTAAGTAAATAAGTAAGTAAATGAATAAGTAAATAAATAAATAAGTAAATAAATGAATAAATAAATATATAAATAAATAAATAAATAAATAAATGAGTGAGTGAGTGAGTAAATAAGTAAATAAGTAAGTAAAGAATTAAATAAGTAAATAAGTAAGTAATGAAGTAAATAATTAAATAAGTAAGTAAATAAGGGAATGAATGGATAAATAAATAAATGAATGAGTGAGTGAGTAAGTAAGTAAATAAGTTAGTAAATAAGTAAATAAATAAATGAATAAGTAAGTAAATAAATGAATGAATGAATGAATAAGTAAATAAATAAATAAGTAAATAAATAAATACAGTGAACCCATTTCCCTAGGAGAATAAATGGTAAGAAAAACTCTGGCTTGCTGTGGGGATGTGTACGACCGAATAGCAGCCGCACCACTCCTTGAAAATGACACGACACGATACAGAAGCGGGGATAAATTGTGCACACGTTATCAGAACGGAATGTAACTATAAATAACGTTGAAATATGCTGTATAAAGTATCAAACATTATTACAAAGTGACGCTTCACACTCCAGGACCATGAAACTCCGATAACCGGCCTTTGTGTGGACGTCCACTCACTTAACGTCCAGGTAATATTGTTTATAGTTTACACGTACTAGTCAACCAAACATGGTGCTGGGGCATTTTGCACGTTGGGACGGGACATAAAGAAACTTTTATATTGGCCGTGAGTAAATGGGAGTTGTTATAAATTCTCCCCAAAATGGAATATGTGAATACAGCATTACAGCTCTGCCCTGTGTTTACACAAGTAGACAATGCGTTGACTGTCGTCCTTTTTATGAAAGCCCTGCTTCTGAAGAGGTGTGTTCAAATACATGTGCTGGAGGTGTCGTATATTCTGTAAGGCGACGGAGATGTAGGGGGATCACACACCTGCACGATAATCTCGTAAAAACCTGCTACAATATGTTTAGTTTCTTACAGAATTATGAATCAACGCCATAACGTCTGGGGAGGCCTATTCAAGCACACGAGCAGCATGCGGCTACAGAAGTAGCTGATATGCTAACCAGCTAAGTATCCAATTGCCAACATGGAAACCAAGCCCATTTGTATGAACAGGATGTTCAACTGTCATCCGAGTTCCTTGCTGTCTAGCCTTCCAGTATAATTCCTACTCACCAATGAAACGCACTTTGGATCCAGTTGGCTCTTTATTGTTAATAAAGAGAATAACAAAAAATTTATGTCACGAGGACACAACATAGGACTATTTCCTCATACATAGTCTATTACAATTTTGTTGTTTATAATTTCATCAAGTAAAATCTTTGTTATAGTTTAGTGATTTCATTGTAATTAGCAGGACCTTAATTACTTACTGGCTTTTAAGGATCCCGGAGGTTCATTGCCGCCCTCACATAAGCTCGCCATCGGTCCCTGTCCTGAGCAAGATTAATCCATTCTCTATCATCATATCCCACCTCCCTCACATCCATTTTAATATTATCTTCCCATCTACGTCTCGGCCTCCGTAAAGGTCTTTTTCCCTCCGGCATCCCAACTAGCACTCTATATGCATTTCTGTATTCGCCCATACGTGCTACATGCCCTGCCCATCTCAAACGTCTGGATTTAATGGCTCTAATTATGTCAGGTGAAGAATACAATGCGTGCAGTTCTGTGTTGTGTAACTTTCTCCATTCGCCTGTAACTTCATCCCTTTTAGGCCCAAATATTTTCCTAAGAACCTTATTCTCAAACACCCTTAATCTTATGTTCCTCTCTCAAAGTGAGAGTCCAAGTTTCACAACCATAAAGAAGAACCGGTAATATAATTGTTTTATAAATTCTAACTTTCAGATTTTTTGACAGCAGACTGGATGATAAAAGGTTCTCAACCGAATAATAACTTGCATTTCCCATATTTATTCTGTGTTTAATTTCCTCCCGAGTATCATTTATATTTGTTACTGTTGCTCCAAGATATTTGAACTTCTCCGCCTCTTCAAAAGATAAATTTCCAATATTTATATTTCCATTTCGTACAATATTCTCGTCACGAGACATAATCATATACTTTGTCTTTTCGGGATTTACTTCCAAACTTATCCTTTACTTGCTTCCAGTAAAATTCCCGTGTTTTCCCTAATCGTTTGTGGATTTTCTCCTAATATATTCATGTCATCCTCATAGACAAGCAGCTGACGGAACCCGTTCAATTCCAAACCCTGTCTGTTATCCTGGACTTTCCTAATGACATACTCTAGAGCAAAGTTAAAAAGTAAAGGTGATAGTGCATCTCCTTGCTTTAGCCCGCAGTGAATTGGAAACGCCTCTGACAGAAACTGACCTATATGGATTCTGTTGTACGTTTCACTGAGACACATTTTAATTAATCGAACTAGACCTATAGCAGCGCCTATTATAGAAACGAAATCATGTAGGCCTACTGTGTACAAAAGCTTGTATATTCTGAATAATTGTAAATGAAATATGTTTCTGCAGTGCCATACTGTAAGATATTTGACCCAAACATAAATTAATACGGTTTAAAAAATGTTTTTAATTGGTTTTGTAACTGATGTGAATCCTAAAGGAAATTGGTGTGGATTAGAAGCAGAGGAGGCTGTTCAGTATTCTTTATATGAAACAACTAGTCAGTCAGGATAGGAGAAGAAATAACGGAAGGAAGTGATATAGGGAGAGGAGTACGTCGAGGATACCCTTTATCACCTATCCTGTTCAACATCTGCTTGGAGGATTCAGTAAGAATTGTTTCCAGAACATGGGAGGAGTGATAGTAGGAGGAAGAAGAATAAAATTTATGAGATTTGCTAATGATATGGCGTTGTTAGCAGAAGAGGAAATGATACTAAGGGATATGCTACTGGAGCTAAATGACAGCTGTGAGCAAAATGGGATGAAAGTAAATTCAAACAAGACGAAGACCATGGTCATCGGAAGAAATATAAAGAAGGTAAACTTGAGAATTCTAAATGAGGCAGTAGACAGCTTGAAATATTTGGAGTGTACTGTAAGCAGTAACATGAGCTGCTGCCAGAAAGTGAAAAGGAGGATAGCAATGGCCAAGGAACCTTCCTTCCAATGCATCCTTTAGTATGCAGTTTCTTCTTAGGCAGTGACCCAGCCATTTCCTTTTTCTCTCCCTAATCAGTTTCAACATTAATTTTTTTCACCCACTCTTTCTAGTACAGCTTCATTAATGTCTTATTTTGTCATTCCATTTCACACGCTCCATTCTTCTCCATATCCACATTTCAAATGCTTCTAGTCGCTTTTCTTCACTTCGTCGCAATGTCCATGTTTGTGTCCCATACAATGCTACACTCCACACAAAGCATTTCACTAGGCTCTTCCTTAATTCTTTTTCCAGAGGTCCGTAGAAGATGCTCCTTTTTCTATTAAAAGCTTCCTTGGCCATTGCTATTCTCCTTTCACTTCCTGGCAGCAGCTCATTTACTGCTTATAGTACACCCCAAGTATTTGAAGCTGTCCACTTGCTTTACTGCTTCACACATTTACCTTCTTTATTTGTCTTTCGATAATCATGGTCTTTCGTCTTGTTTGCATTTATTTTCATCCCATTCTGCTCACAACTGCCATTTACCTCCAGTAGCATATTCCTTAGTATCGTCTCCTCTTCTGTTAACAACGCCATATCATAAGCAAACCTTATGCACTTTATTCTTCTTCTTCCTCCTACTATCAGTCCTCTTCCTATGTTCTGGAAAATATTCTTCACTGAGTCTTCCAAGTAGATATTGACGATAAAGGACATCCGTGTTGTACTCTTCTCCCTGTTCAGGTAACTGTTCGAGGACATATAACGTCAAGAATGATTTAAATCTCAACTAAAGCTGCTGGATTTGGAACGACTGATTACAACTCTTCAAAGATTTGCACTACTTCATACCTGCCACAGTGTGGGGTCTAATTACTGTGTACCAATGACTGTAATTGGGGTGGTGAATAACATTATTTAATCACGAGGGAAAAATAACAGATAATATATTTCGGAATATGTATGATAAGAACTTTCTTGTGTTAAATTTTAACGTACCTTATTAACATATTTCGACCTATTTTCAGTCATCTTCGGAACTGGTCGTTGTTGGTCTTGGCGACTCTTGTTTCCTGTGTGGGTGCGTTCGTAGTGTAGAGTCAAAGAGTGTATGTGTTTTGAAGTTGAGTTGTGTGTTGAGAATATCGTTGGGGTGTGTTTTCGTGTGTCTGTATATTTCATATTCTTCTAGTGTGTTGAGTTTCTGGCTTTTTGGTTGGATGTGCAGTATTTCCATGTCTGTGTTGATGTCTCTGTAGGTGTGGTTGGCATTTGTGATGTGTTCTGCATATGTGGAGGTGTTTTGTAATTTTGTTATGGCTGTGATGTGTTCTTTGTAACGTGTTTGAAATGATCTGCCTGTCTGTCCTATGTAGAAGTTGTTGCAGGTGTTACATTTGAGTTTGTATGCGCCTATGTGGTTGTATTTGTTTGTTTGTGTGTTGAGATGTTTTTGTAGATTGTTATTTGTTCTGTATGCGATGTAATTTAATTTCTTGAATGAGGTTGCAATTTTCTGTGTGTTTTTGTTTTCGTATGTTAGTGTGATGTATTTTTTGTGTTCTTGTGTTTGTGTTGTATTCTTCTGTTTTTTGTGGTTATGTTTTGTCTTACGTATTATGTTGTCTATTATGTTAGGGTTGTATCCGTTTTCTTGTGCTATGTATTTGATTGTGTTTAGCTCTTCGTTGTAATCCTGTTGGTTCATTGGTATGTTGAGTAGTCTGTGTACCAGAAACAGAACAAGTGGCGCCAAGACCAACAACGACCAGTTCTGAGGATGACCCATAAATAGGTCGAAACATGTAAACAAGGTACGTTAGAATTTAACACACGAAAGTCTTATCATACATATTCCGAAGTGATACAGTGTTAAAAGTTGTGTAATCAAGATGAATAATATATTGTTTAAGTATTGTACTCTTTCTCTCGCCCCTTCCCCACTATTGTGAACCGTCACAGTACGGTAAGAGAATCAGATCTGGCGGCTAGAAACAATTGCAACACGAACGTGCTTGGTGACGATGATGATGGTGATGGTGATAAATTTCGGTCATTGTGGTTTACAATGTACATATTTTCATCCAAGAAAATAAAACTAATATCAATAATAATAAACAATAACAACAATAAAAATAATATATAGGAATTTGGAATGACGCGCATGCGTAATGAGAGGGATCCTGCTATTCTTCTCCTGAATGGACCCATCCCGCATTCCAGGGGTCACGGACTGGGTTTTGTCTGTGCCATAGTGACAAGAACAGATCTGTGGAGACGATTGCAGCGCCTTCCCAGCAGGTGGCGGAGCCAGTCATCACACCGTGCGATTAATAAAACAGCTTCGTACACTCCACTCAACAAACTCTCCGAGATGAGGATCAGCCGCAGAGCACGGGTGTTAGATAAGTCTGACTCGTGCGTGTATCTGGGTCATTCTATTGTGACGGTTGTGACATTTGTACTACAATCCACGGAAGAAAATATTTTTATCAATAGAACTTCAGGTTTAAGTTTGTTCAAAATTTATTTCTACACTGCTTAATAATAATGATAATAATAATAATAATAACAATAATAATAATAATAATAACAATAATAATAATAATAATGATAATAATAACAATAATAATAATAACAATTTATTTTAGCTGGCAGAGTTAAGGTCGTAAGGCCTTCTCTTCCACTCAACCAACAAAAGTATACATACCTACATAAGAATGATTACAGAAGTAGTACTTCAGAATATCTAAGAAAACATTACAATAGAGATTGTAGATTCTGTATGGTTGTGAAACTTGAACTCTCACTTTGAGAGAAGAACAGAGGTTAAGGGTGTTCGAGAATAAGGTGCTTAGGAACATATATTTGGGGCTAAGAGGGATGAAGTTACAGGAGAATTCAGAAAGTTATACAGTGCAGAACTGCACGCATTGTATTCTTCACCTGACATAATTAGGAACATTAAATCCAGACGTTTGAGATGGGCAGGGCATGTAGCACGTATGGGCGAATCCAAAAATGCCTATAGTGTGTTAGTTGGGAGACTGGAGGGAAAAATATCTATGGGAAGGCTGAGACGTAGATGGGAGGATAATATTAAAATGGATTTGATGGTGGTGCGATATGATGGTAGAGACTGGATTAATCTTGCTCAGGATAGGGACCAATGGCGGGCTTATGTGAGGGCGGCAATGAACCTCCGGTTCCTTAAGAGCCATAGATAAGTACATTAGACAGCAAAGCGTAATTATAAATTCAAGACATTTAATTTTACCCATTCTATAAATGTGAAAATCTGTAAAATATTGCATAATCCACAGGACCAGTATTTGGTTGTTACTTGCCAGTAAACATGAAAGTAATAATTATTTGTCAAATCCATTAACTTTAAAATTGTATTAGTTACGTGAAAGTTTACATGGAATGACCCATACCTGAATTCTACTCACTATTGAGTCTAATGATAATAGATGACTGAGAAGTAGGTAATAGACAGAGAATATTTTGGATGAGGAAACATTTTAGGTTTGGACATTTTAGATGAGCGGACATTATGACTTGAACATTAGAGATGGGACATATTCTATTTATCGTTTAATTTTTGAACGCTTTTACTCAATCACTCTATTTAGATATGATGCTCTAGCTCTGTGTATTGAGTATCTTTTTTTAAAGTATGTGACGGTTGCGACCTCTTTGTGATTGTTGTGACATTGTGCGAACTTTATATATATAATAATAATAATAATAATAATGGCTTTATTTAACCTGGCAGAGTTAAGGCCGTAAGGCCTTCTCTTACACTCAACCAGGATTAATAGTTGCTTACATAGTTGGACATATAACTGGATCAGAATGAAGTAATTACATACTGATACAATTTAGGTACATAATGAGATCAAAAGAGGTAGTTACATAAAAATTTACCTCATAAAATAAAAATAAACATAGTGAAATACATATTAATGTTGTTAGAATCAAATACGAATCACATAAAAACAGAAGCCGATAATTCAATAAAAAAATGTACACAGTAAAAATAAAAATAAACACATTAGTATACATGTTAGTATTAGATTACAATTAAGTAGGATTTACATAATTAAACCAGAAACCGACAATTGACTGAAATGTACACAAAAAATAGATTAATAATAAAAAAACAACACAGTGGGATACATATTGGCGTTAAGTGATAAATAAACACGATTTACATGATTGCACAATAAAAATAAGAAACACAAAAATAAAATAAAATAAAAAATAAATAAAAATAAATACAGTGGAACACATTCCATTAAATATTTGCAACGCGTTAGGTCAGCAACTCATCATAAGATATTTTTCTAATTTACATTTAAAGGAAATTAAAGTTCGGCAGCCCTTGACTTCAGGCGGCAGAGAATTCCAGTGACGAGAAGTAGCAACAGTGAAAGATGAAGAATAAAGAGATGATGTGTGCAGTGGTATTTCTAGCGTGTTGTCATATTGTGACCGAGTATTTAAGTTGTGATACCGAGAAAGACTGTGGAATCGGACAGATAAGTAAGAGGGAGTAGAGGTGTGCAAAATTCGGTATAAGAGAGAAAGGGAATGTAACTTTCTCCTCTCATTTAACCTGAGGAACAATAATTTATCGAAAGAAGGCAAAATGCGATCGTAGTAGCGGACATTACAAATGAAACGAACACACGCATTATGAACAGGTTGCAATTTGTGGGATATATAGCTTTGAAGTTTGAAATTTATACTTAAAAAGTTGGAAAGGGCGGGAATGTTATTTTTAAGGACAATAACAATAACAATAGTAATATACGTAGCAAGAGCGGTATGTTGACGTTTTCATGGTCGAGGAAAAGGTTGAAAAAGCGAAACGTAGTTGAGCTTTTTTAATTTCCGAGAACATGAAAACAAACATACCGCTCGTGTATCGTACATTATTTTGTGCGAAGATCGTTTATTACATACCTGAAAGACGAATTTCTAATTAGTTGCAGTGAAATCTCCATGTTGGTTTCTGTTTAATGACGGCAACTTCAGAAAACCAAAATATCTTTCTTCAACATTGTTGCTATAAAATGTTTTCTGTGTTTACTATACTCCAGCAGGCCGTGATATACGTCTGTCTTTTTTTTTTTCCCCAGTCTATAAATGCGAACTTAAAAACAAACGGTAAGGTTATGTAATGATTTTTCATTTTAATATTTTAACAATATTATTTATATAACATATTGCAGTAATAACATCCGCATCTGGAATCTTGTTGATTTTTTCACGGCTTCCTTAATGTTACTTGTATCAGGAATGCAATAAGTTTCGTGGAGTAGTAGACTTTACTTAATTTTTGCAAATATTTAAAAACAATAATTAACATTGCAATTTAGGTGAAATTGCAGTGGTAAGTTTCAATTTGTAATTATTACTATGTTAAACGTCCCTAAAAATAGTATGTTAAAAGCCTAAAGCAGTAAAATGAATGTCGCGCTTAAGCGGTAAGAAGAAGGAAATTGTTATGTGTGTTACGTTGGGAATACTGAATGTGTATTTCACACTTACCGCGTATTGGTTCTGTGCGGAAAACAAGCAAATACGCACGATGTCGCACAAAATTATTTTATGTAACGTATGAAACAATTCAACTAAGCAATTTAATCGTATTGTATTCTTTTCTCACAACTTTTGTGTTATTCTTGAAATATAATAAGTTTTGACGATACTGACAGAGGACGCATTTCTGTCCAGTCAAGACTCGGCAAGCGACAACAAAAGACTGAAAGTTAATCCGCGCGTTTGTGTAAAACCTCAGGGTCCCCTCCGGGTGTCTCTGCATACAACCTCGAGCCCGCTGCGGTCATAGTGGAGTCGTTAATGATTTGGCCAAAAATTTCCCATGATACAACGGCACCGCAAACAAGTGAATTCTGTCACAAGAATTGTGAGTTGACAAGGCCATCCTTTGTGACACCGAATTGATCGCTCTCGTAAGTAATTTCAAAAGAGATGCTGCATTCTGTTTAAAAGACCACTTTTCACACAAAATAGATGGAATTTTTATGTTTAAGGCCTTGTTTCCTGTCGTTGTGGTTACAGGTGCCAGATATCCGCTCGCAGCTGTTTTCTGTGGCACCATTACCTATCTTATCTGAAGGTTTGATTGTTTAATGGCCGGCCGAGTTTAACCGCAAGTACTCATTCTGGTTCCTGCAAACAGCACTTCAGCAGCAGATCTGGGTCCCCCCGCTCTGTTACAGTGCAGGTCATTGCAAAATGTCTTTTATTACTGGGTTGACAATGTCGAAGTTGCATTTATTTAAGAAAACTATAAAAAATTACATTTTTCAGTTTTAATTAAATTAAATCGACCGCTCTTTTCTCAAACATCCTTAATCTCTGTTCCTGTAACTTTCTCCATTCTCCTGTAACTTCATCCCTCTCAGCCCCAAATATTTTCCTAAGAATCTTATTCTCAAACACCCTTAATCTCTGTTCCTCTCTCAAAGTGAGAGTCCAAGTTTCACAGTCATACAGAACAACCGGTAATATAACTGTTTTATAAATTCTAACTTTCAGATTTTTTGACAGCAGACTGGATGATAAAAGCTTCTCAACCGAATAATAACACGCATTTCCCATATTTATTCTGTGTTTAATTTCCCCCGAGTGCCATTTATATTTGTTACTGTTGCTCCAAGATATTTGAACTTCTCCACATCTTCAAAAGATGAAGTTCCAATTTTTATATTTCCATTTCGTACAATATTCTCGTCACGAGACATAATCATATACTTTGTCTTTTCGGGATTTACTTCCAAACCTATCTCTTTACTTGCTTCTGGTAAAATCCCCGTGTTTTCCCTAATCGTTTGTGGATTTTCTCCTAAAATATTCACTTCATCCGCATAGACAAGGAGCTGATGTAACCCGTTCAATTCCAAACCCTCTCTGTTATCCTGGACTTTCCTAATGGCATACTCTAGAGCAAAGTTAAAAAGTAAAGGTGATAGTGCATCTCCTGCTTTAGCCCGCAGTGATTTGGAAACGTATCTGACAGAAACCGACCTATACGAACTCTGCTGTACGTTTCACTGAGGCACATTTTGATTAATCGAAGTAGTTTCTTGGGAATACCAAATTCAATAAGAATATCATATAAAACTTCTCTCTTAACCGAGTCATACGCCTTTTTAAATCTATGAATATCTGATGTACTGTACCCTTATACTCCCATTTTTTCTCCATTATCTGTCGAATACAAAATATCTGGTCAATAGTTGATCTATTACGCCTAAAACCACACTGATGATCCCCGATAATTTCATCTACATATGGAGTTAATTTTTCAATTTTAATTAAATTAAATCTACCGCTCTGTTCTGAATCAGAATATAAATGGTTTATTAAAGGTATCACTAACGCCCTATAAATACGTGTTTTGAGGCATGTTAAACTACATAGAACCTGCAATAGAATTTAGAGCATCTTTATCAAAGCGACGCTTTCCAATCTTGAATGTTCCCGTTCTCAGAAACTACAAGTACAACTTGATTCAAATTAGACCAAGTAACGAACAATCATTTTGATATCCTACGTCTCAAAACTCGTTTATACCGCATATTAAATATTCTTCTATATATATATATATATATATATATATATATATATATATATATATATATATGCCTCTATATGGCAGTCTTGGGCCATAACAGTTCCGTATACTAACTATAGCCAGCCCAGGTCAGGCCGATTTCTTTTCAGCAAAAGTTTATTTTAGAGCTTCTAGCCCCTGATGCACAGCAAAGTATTGGCCAACATAAGAGAGGCGAAAAATGAAATTTCATAACTTGAACCTTGGAAACGAGGGTTTTCACGTTTCACGATGTGTAGAATGCAAAATGCGAACAATATGTTCCTATTTCAGAATGTTTTGTAAAATATTCATAGGCCTATTTCGTGGAAATGTTCACATTTTTTTTTTTCATATCGTGTACGAGTTTTCTTTCTCCGTTAATATTTCTATAACTCTACTTTTGAACCGGTATTTCCAGAGACAACAAGGAGACAATAGACATGATCTCCACGAACCATTTGAAAAACCCAAGCCATCCATTCTACTCTATCAAGTTACAGGCTCCAAGATAAGAGGGTAAAAAAGAAAATGCCACCAGCGATTTTATTTAATACTAGCCGTACCCGTGCGCTCTGCTGCACCCGTTAGAAATAAATATAAAGTAATTACATAATTAAAATAGGACATTTGATCCAGGGAACATTCGTGTTTGATAGAAGGATAAATCGTTTAATATGTTACTTAATTTAAATTGTATTTAAAATATTAAAATGCGATAATTTTGATCCAGAGACACTCATTTGGTGCAATGACAATTCCTTTAACATGTTTCTTAATTGTTATTACCAATTATTTTTGGAAAAGCGAAGATTAACAGAAAAATTTTGGCTACAGATTTATTATTATGTTTATATTATATTATATTATGAAAAAGTGTGTTGATAACGGATGTACTCGAATTAGAAAGTTTTTAATTTGTTGTGGGAGCTCTTGAATCTCAGGAGGAACAGCTTTTACAACAGCGCAACATAATCTGCTTGGCTCATTACCCAATTTTTTTGCATTGCATTTATTGCATATGTATTTTATGTATTCTAACACGATTCAATTGAGCATAGTTAAAATTTGAATTATAAAATAATGGATTGTTAAGCTAACGTACTATTACTGCATACTAAATCAATACACTCTCGTTGTTCGTTAATTCTCTGAGATAAAAATGAATATGTTCATAAACATTATTACAAGAAATACAGGAAATGAATATACAGAATAACCTATCAAGTTTTCTGTGCATACGAAGCTATTTTAATCTTACCTGTCCTCAATTCACTCACAAGTTACTGTAATAACATTATAGCATTATGTCCATCCAGAGAAACTACACTTTCCAATGATGAAATAATAATTATTTATACAAATCGGTTAATTTAGCTTCATACAAACACAGAAACATTGTCTGTAGGCTATCTTTCATAGCTTTCGATTGTTGTGTCCAAGGCCCCTTATAGACGAAGTCATTTGTTTTTATTTCAATACACCGCCTTAGATGGCAGTTATTTTAATTTTAAAAGTCATTTATCTCATTAAATATCAGTCCTATCAAAATTTTTAAGAGACTAAAACTTATCAGAAATCATTTTTAAAGAAACTTTTGTTATGTAACATATTTCACAAAAATCAATAATAAGCGAGGTATTTCGATTTATTTAATTCAGGCCCCCTTATAATCCCCCCTTTTTAAATAATGTATTTTGAATGCCATATAGCCTATAATCTAAGTTACAATGAACTTAATTTATATTCCTATTTTCATCGAAATCCGTTCAGCCATTATCGCGTGAAAAGGTAACAAACATACAGACAGACAGACAAACAAAAGTTTGAAAAAAGCGATTTCAGGGTGGTTAATTATATATGTTAGGACCAATTATTTTTGGAAAATCGAAAATTACCAGAAAAATTTCGGCTACAGATTTATTATTAGTATAGGTAGTGCACAAATTAACACAACAAAATATCCCTGAATTACTGTAAGCTGGCACTGTTCAGAAGCAGCACAGATATTTATGGACGGCAATTTTCTGACAGTAAATAGCCTTATTGCTAGTTAGTGCAATGTAGAGATATTTAAAGCTAACAAGCAAACATTCTCATGGGGGCAGATAAAAAAGTTATTTTTTTTCTTTCATCGTGTTAATAATGTCAAAAGTGCTTATACAAATTTTGGCCACTAGAGCGCAATTACCAGGGCCTTAAAAAATATGTTTCCCTGGGGCCGTTTACAGAAAGAAAAACACTTTCATGGAAAGATCTATTGGGAAAGATACAGCAATTATTGAGCTATTTTTGAACATATTCCCCACCGGAATTGAGAAATTTGTCATAACGTGAGATCAGGTTTTGTATCCCTGTGTCGTAGAAATGTGCCGCCTGGGATCGGAACCAGTGTGTGACAGCGTCTGCACCTCTCTGTTGATCATCCCATGGTATGAGAAATGTCTCATTTCCAGTGGTGAATGTGTTAAAAAATAGCTCAACAATTATTCTATCTGTTTCAATAAATTTTTCTAGTGAAGTGTTTTGTTTCTATAAATGGCTCCAGGGAAACTTATTTTTACGGCACTCGTAATTGCGCTCGAGTGGCCAAAATTTGTACAAGTACTTGTTTTGACATTATTAACATGATGGAAGAAAAAAATTGACTTTTTTTATCTCCTCCCATGAGAATATCAGCGCGGTACGAAACTTTTTTCTCCTAATTTTTTCCTCAGAAACTTCAAGAACCTGGATGCGATAAGAACGTTAGTCTGTTAACGCTATTATTTTATTTATTTATTTAACCTGGTAGAGATAAGGCCATCAGGCCTTCTCTTCCCCTTTACCAGGGGATTACAACTGCAATATTAAGAATACAATTACAATTATAATTACAATTAATATTAAATTTACAGATACAATAAAAATCAAAGTACTAAAAGATTAACTGATTAATAAAAGCTAGACAGTTTATTGTAAAAGTTAAGAAGAGAGAAGCATTTCTTTTACTGATTAAGTAAAAATTAAACCTACTCTACGCAGTAAGAAAATGCTTAATAAGTTTGCTTTTGAACGCTACTAAATTCCAACAGTCTCTGATGTCACTGGGTAGGGTATTCCACAAGCGCGAGAGCGAGATTGTGTATGATGATGAATACGATGATGTCTTATGTGTTGGTATGGCTAGTATGCGGCTATTTTGCGTGCGTGTGAAGAGATTATGATATGATGACAGGTAACTGAAACGGGAGGCAAGGTAGGTAGGTGTAGAGGTGTGAAGGATTTGGAAAAGGAGAACAAGAGAATGAAAATTTCTACGTTCGTTAAGCCGTAGCCAGTTTAGAGTTGGAAGGATGGGGTAATGTGGTCAGCGCGACGGACATCGCAGACGAAGCGAACACAAGAATTATGAACACGTTGTAATCTTTGCGACTGGTTGACATTGAGGTCAGTCAGTAGAGAATCACAATAATCGAAGTGGGGCATTACTAGTGTTTCCACTAGTATTTTATTGAGTGATAGCGGGAGGAATTTTCGAATGCTGTTTAAGGAATGTAGTATGGAAAGCACTTTTTTGGTAATATGGGTTACTTGGTTATTCCAGTTTAAATGTGTATCAAAGTAAAACTCCAAGGTTTTTAACACAGGAAGCAAAAGGGATTATTGTGTCGTTTAATTTGACTGGAAGAGCAGGAATAATGCTGCATAATAGACGTTGGTGTCCCACTAGGATTGCTTGTGATTTTCTTGCATTGAGAGTCAAACCAAACTTTCTGGCCCATGCAGATATAGATTCAAGGTCCTCGTTAAGATTTTGTATCGCGTCATTGAGTGAGTCAGGGGTTGTATGGATATAGATTTGTAAATCGTCTGACGCTTACAGTGCTGTAGAGTCGAGGGGATGTCATTTACGTAAATAGTGAATAGTACTGGTGATGGAACAGGTAAATAAATAAATAAATAAATAAATAAATAAATAAATAAATAAATAAATAAATAAATAAATAAATAAATAAATAAATAAATAAATAAATAAGTCCGTGGCGCGACAGCCCATGAAGAACCTTGGCTCACGTCTACATGACTTGGCAGAGGTGGACGATCATCCAACCAGAATGGTGTTAACGTGTGATCAGCGTGATGATCCCGGCTTTCGTAACCGTATTTCGCTACTGTTGTAGCTTTCGAAATTCATCACTGTGCTGCGTGGACACCAGTCTCATACACTGGCCGAAATTTGATGAGAATAGTCCTCCTCTGTTAGAACTCGAATCAGCGGGTATTCCGTAACGAGAGTCCAGGCTTGATTTCTTAGACCACGACGCTACGGCGCGGGAAGTACAGATGCCTCAAACTGGCAAGCTGCCTCGTTCGCGCAGGCGCACAGAGCTCTTCTCCCCTACCACTGTCCGCCTACTGCTATGCACTGTGGACTAACCCCCATTTCAGTTTGGTTGATAGGCTTTCCCCTCTACTCACACTCTTTACCATCCGTGAAGGGGAAGATGCTACTGTCCACCTTACTAACGTTCGACTAATTGACTTTGAACTTAGTGAAAATCTTTATTATTGAAAAAGTTTACCGGTAATCTATATTTCGAAAATCTATACTAAGCGTTTATATTTTATTTTATTGTTGTTTATATCAACTGGCACATTAAAAAGCTACCGACAGCAGAAGATAAATGTTTTCTTCACTGCTAATTGCTACTCTACAGCATACAGAATGGGAGTCTGCACTGTGTCACTTCCCCTTGACTTCATAATAAAAACTAACATCCCTTAATTTAATTAATTATTAGTTGAAAATATTGTAAGAACACACTAAAATATACTCAAACATGTAATTGTCAAACATCTGTGTCACTGTATTTTATATCCACTTATGTACGTTATTTAATATTTTATTTTCTTGTGTGTACAACTTGAGGGGGTGCAGGTATAAGAGGTAACAGCTACCGGTCTGTTACAGACGGACTCAGGGACAGTAGAAGGGGAAAGAAATACCTTAGCATCCTCTCAACTTGTATGAAATGTCGTTTAGAACGGTACAGCTCAGTTCTAATAAAAGTTGCGAAGGCTGTATTCTGTGTAAGAACATGTCTATATGTGGCTGCCATTTGTGATAGAAGTATTGCTTCTATTATGAAGAGTAGTACATTATCGGGCAAAGTTCTTCATAGTCAAACTCGCGATGTGATGGAACTCTTGAAAAAGAAAGGGAAGCCGGGATATTTCTCATGGATGTTATGAAGATGCGGGAAAGACAGACAGCAGCAATAGGAGTTTCTAAGATGGCGTTAACTAGGATTGCTGCAAACAACACTACATTCAAAATGGATGACGACATAGCACTGACAAGAAAAAAATTAATGAAATCACGGAAGAATCTTGGAAGAAGCAGTGTGAACAATCCATTAAATATGAAGACGAATATGTGAAGCAGAGTCTCCTAATAGAAGAAGCTGCGGACAATTGCATTATTCATTTAGGTGAGAAGTCTGGAGAATAAGAAGAAGAAGAAGGAGGAGGAGGAGAAGGAGGAAAAGAAGTAAGCAGCGATTCAGATGGAGATTTATCGGGAGTAAAGGAGATCCCTTTGGAACAGAGATGGGCATCGTGCCTCACTTGAGAAATAATGCCTCACTGACCTTCACAGAGCTTATCGCTCTGAGTGACATCATCTTCACAGTCCCCGTTCCTCCCTCACGCAGCTCCTAGGCGTGGGCAGGTTCTATCTCAGTTTCATAAGCAATATCAGTGGTGGCATAATGGCATTATCAAAGCAGTGTGTACGCGTTAGAAAACTATTATTTCATGAGAAATGGCAGGAAGAGTTTTTGCTGTTTAGAAGGGGAGAACATACGATGTATGTTATGCTCGAAAATCCTAT
Organism: Periplaneta americana; assembly: GCA_025594305.2. Classification (NCBI taxonomy): domain Eukaryota; kingdom Metazoa; phylum Arthropoda; class Insecta; order Blattodea; family Blattidae; genus Periplaneta; species Periplaneta americana. Next base: position 157,286,097 of record JAJSOF020000015.1, read on the forward strand.
TAGGCATTAATAAATTTAATATACAACGACATTACTCCTTATGTCATAAAGAACATGCTGAATTAGAAGGTAAGACAAATTAAATGTTATTTTTCGTACTATTCCGAAGAAAATTTATGATCTTAACATTTGCATAGTATACTAAATACGACATTATACATTAAACACGCTGCATTAAAAGGTACGAGGAATTAAATGTTGTTTGTACGTATTATTTCCAAAAGAAATTTATAAAAAAATATATCAAATGTGCGTAGAAAACGAAATATGATTTTCTGAAATTATTTTAGATCGAGAACGTGCAAATCTATTACGTAATCTTGAGAAACGCCAGAATATTCAAGAAAATAAACGTAGACAACGTGATGGAATATTATTGGCTAGTTACGCAATTTCTCGCCTGTGATTTAAATCAATTCAATGATGGAGAAATAGTAAAGAGATTTATGATTAAAGGTGCCGAATTAATTTGCCAAATTGAATAACAATTTTCGAGTCTCTCACGTTAACCAAGCGCTTTCCTAATAATTCGCCACTGACCGCCTTAGCGATTACGATAAGGTGACGCAGGTCACAGCAGTTTATATTTCCCATCCTACTCTGCAGTCTCCTCTCCTAGTAAACAAACTATTTCAAATCGAGTGCCTCACATAACCGAAAATTGTGTTCATGTATGCTTTGGAATGACTAAATAGGAACTCAATTGTCTCTTCCCTTAATTGTTTGTTCATATTGTGCAGATAAATAAGTAATCTGTTTTCCTCCATTTACAGTGAAAAATTAAAATTTAATGACAACACTATAATCTAACTTCGGGCACAGATAAACAAAAGAATGATGGAACATTTAGCTCAATCATATATTATACTAATGAATATACCTTTGCAATTAGAAAATAAATCTTTAGCACCAATAATATTAAACGAATTATTATGTACTCGTATTAAAATACTCCTCGATATATTATAGGGAAGATGCACCTTGAATACATTGGCAAGAGGTCAACTTTTCAGATAACGTGACTATACATAGGTATCGGAGCGTAGGTGGGCCCCCTTCGTTCGCTGTACTACCTCCCCTCTCCAGGCAGCTTCCTAGCTTGAGTTATCTGTACTAAATGTAGCACGATTCATGTATGCAGTACAAAACAATATTAACAGATAGAATGCACAATCTTTTTCCAGAAAATGTAGAAGAGTTACTTGCATTGTATTGTTTTGAAAACCAGTTACATTGGCTGGGGAATCACGTTACCCTCGTACTGGTCGGATGATCGTTCATCTCTGTCGAGACTTGGGGACGTTGGCTCGTAGGCCTTGCTGTTCTTACATTTGGTAGTTCAATATTTCACTTCAAGCATCTCACTGACTTGATGGAGTGGACTGGGTGGACAGCAAGAAGGGAAGAGTAGGCGTGGAGGGAGAGAGAAAGATGGGATGAGGGTGAAATAGGAAGAAAAGGGACGGAGTTGTAGGATTCGAAGGGAGGAATGGAAGGTAATGAAGAAAATAATGGATTGGGAGAAAGGTTGACAAGTAGGCCCAAGTAAATTGAAGGGTACAGAAGAAACTTAACGGAAAAGAGGAGGTGGCGATGCAAGACAGGAGAGGACGGTACGTAGCGGCAACAGTGCAAATCCTTGGAATGCCTGCAGTCTGTATCGCACCCACAAGCTGAGGTCGGGTTCCTCGCTCGCTCTGCGTTTCCTTGGTCATCAAACGAGCGGTTTGCAGAAGCCGCCAGCAGGGAGAGGAAAAAGAATTAAACTCGCCCTTATTTTGCGAGGTCATAAACTCTGTAACAGCATCATAATGCGACGTGCTTTTGTTTTTAGGGGCCTCGTACAGCCGTGACAGAGTCGACGACCCTTGGGTGGGTCTGTCGCTGTCGGGATATAGACGTAGAATTGATTGAAATTTGACGGGGAAAAGTAATTACTTTACTGAAAAGAAGGGTACAAGAAGTTAAATTAGTACTAACAATTAGCACACTGTTTAGAGTTTAGACTTGCAGATTCCCAATCAGAGGTCTGCATCGGACGTTTCCGCTCGAGCGCCAAGTAGTTCATAGCATAATCCGATAGGTAGCGCACATGCATGATGGGTAAAATTGTCACGAGAGATAAATCCTCGAACGGTATAAGCCGAGCGTTAGACGTTCGTTCTTGTTACAGTGATGAACTGTGTAGTAACATCATAGATATTTATCATTTCAAAACTTTGCAGTGTTTAACTGCAAACTTAAATGTTTTTTTTTCCCACACAGGAGTGATTTTGTTTTTGCCACATCTGATAGATGTTATTGGATGTAAATGTAATTATTATAAACGGAGAACACAAACACGATAATGCAAGAACTGTATCAAGTTTTCTAGTAATAATAATAATAATAATAATAATAATAATAATAATAATAATAATAATAATAATAATCTCTAATAATTAGTGTATCAATCTTTGCGTCTGTAACAGTTGTCCAGCATCATTATTCGTTTTATTATATTTTCTGTGACGTTATCTCTGTACTAATATTGTTATTAATCTACTGCTATATCAATAATATTTTGTAAAACGTTTCTACATTGTCGCAGTATATAGGCGGAACACTATGTATGGACCTATCATATATATGTGCTAAATCAAATATTGAATAATTATTAATTAGCAATAATAACTGTATATCGAAGTTTTTCATACTATTTTATTTATAACTTCATGTTCCTGTTTTGGTACGTTCCATTAAACGTTTGTCATGAACGCAGAAAATAAAGCCTTATTTTTACCGTGTGAGCAAAACATATGTGTATCTTATCTGTCGCCTTCCATACAAGATAAGACATGTCGGTGAGATGACCTTGTACTGTGCTTCTATTTATTACGAGCGTATCGCGACCGATCGTATCTCACTCGAGGGTGCGACACTCGACCGAGTTCAAGCGAGCGATTTAACTCCAATGCAGCACTCTGATCCCAATAAATTGATCGAACTTATTATTTGTCTTCTTCTGAAGTACATCATATGCATAAGGGCCAACGTAACCATTTATTCATTCATTCATTCAGTGTTCTACCAAAAAGCAGGTCTTTCACTGCAAGCCCAGATTTCTCCAATGTATCCTATTTTCTGCTTTCCTCTTAGTCTCCTCGTATGATCCATATATCTTAATGTTGTCTATCATCTGATATCTTCTTCTGCCCCGAACTCTTCTCTCGTTCACCATTCCTTCCAGTGCATTCTTCAGTAGGCAGTTTCTTCTCAGCCAGTGACCCAGCCAATTCCTTTTTCTCTTCCTGAGCAGTTTCAGCATCATTATTTTTTCACCCACTTTCCAACACAGCTTAATTTCTTATTCTGTCTGTCCACTTCACATGTTCCATTTTTTCACAAATGAGTTATGTTCACCACGTAATTCTAGGCTGTACCATATTTTCCGGCACTCACCAAAAGGACTGTCGCTTTCTCACAATATTGCGGCCGTAAGTGAGAAAATGTTAGTTGGTAGGACCGACGTTGATGATACCTGATGATACTAAAATGCCAACGTCCTATGTTCGCATTGTGTAAACGATGTTATAACGGACTTCATTATGATGGATTAATTTTTCCTTTTAAATATCTCAGAGTGGGACGAAGCACAAAAAGTAACTTCCAAACTCACAGTTCTTCGTTTATAAGTTAATGCTGTAGTTGTGCGATATTTCTTGTTTGAATCCATTTCCTTAACTCTGAATATAGCTTCTCATGACTGTTCAGTGAGGGTTTTGCTAATTGCTTGGAGTTATTATCAAACATAAACTGTCTTTATCATCGCTAGATTTTTAAAATGAACAATTATTATAAGTAAGTGTGAGTTTCATTGAATGTTTTGTGTTTTAGTACTCAAAAGCTCTGTAAATTGTTACGATTTGAAATGCGTGTTTCAAAAGTGAGGTTAAGGTCTCAGTTTTAACATTGATTTTGTAGTTCAAAATAAACTCTTTTTATGTACTTTGAAGAAATTGCAGCTGCTTAAAATACGGAGTTATACCAACATTTTTCTCCCTCCTGTAATATCAACAGATTATTACGTTGGCCCATATGCCTGTAATGGGACGATATTTAATCATGGAGGTATTTATCATAGGTGATACCATGACAGGATATGAAATCTATACTACTAATAAATCTGTAGCCAAAATTTTTCTGGTAATTTTCGATTTTCCAGAAATAATTGGTCCTAACGTATATACCTAACACCCTGAAACCGAAAATCGCTTTTTTAAATTTTTGTTTGTATGTCTGTTTGTCTGTCTGGATGCTTGATACCTTTTCACGTGATAATGGCTGAAGCGATTTATATGAAAATTGGAATATAAATTAAGTTCGTTGTAACTTAGATTTTAGGCTATATGGCATTCAAAATACATTATTTAAAAGGGGGTTATAAGGGGGCCTGGATTAAATAAATCGAAATATCTCCTTATTATTAATTTTCATGAAAATGTTACATAACAAACGTTTCTTTAAAAATAATTTACGATAAGTTTTATTATATGCAAAATTTTGATAGGACTGATATTTAATGAGATAAATTAGTTTTAAAATTACAATAACAACGCCATCTTAAGCGGCTGAAATGAAATAAAAACAAATGACTTCATCTATAAGAGGCTTTGGACAACAACAAACGAAAGCTATTAAACATAGGCTACAAAGAATGTTTCTGTGTTTGTATGAAGTAATATCGAAAGCTATTTAACCATTTGTATAATTAATTATTATTTCACCATTGGAAAGTGTAGTTTCTCTAGATGGACATAATGCTATAATGTTATTACAGTAACTTCTGAGTGAATTGAGGACAGGTAAGATTAAAATAGCTCATTAATTATTTAAATTAAGTGACATATTAAACGATTTATCCTTCTATCAAACACGAATGTTTCCTGGATCAAATGTCTTATTTTAATTATGTAATTGCTTTATATTTATTTCTAACGGATGCAGCGGAGCGCACGGGTACGGCTAGTTACTGATAAATTTTCGATTTACGTAACAGAAAGTTCTGATCCTGGAGTGGCGATGATTAGAACTGTTTCTGGAATGGAACAGGAACATTAGAATGTAAATTAAATTCATAAAATGAACTTAAATTGAACATACATTATTTTACATGCAATTAAAATTAATGACATATTAACTTCTCACCAGCGTACAAGGAATTATAAGTATGCGCGAACCTTCGATGTAGCAGTGCCCCATAGTGTACTAAACAAAATCCTTGAGACGTTGACATGCGTGGTGTGGGATAGGCCGTTGTTGTACTCTGTGCGAGGGAGAAGGAGAATAAGAATAAGAGATTGAATGTGTGACCAATGAATAAAGCTTGGTGCCCGGTATGACAGTCATAAAGGGTTAATTACATCTATTCCTGTCTGTACAGCGAAGGCCGCCGCTACCGACATGAGCGAACGTCCCGGGTCTCCTTTGGTGGTCTTCACTCTTATTCTGATTTGAATTTCATGACACTACAGAAATGTAACTCCCATATAATTACTGGTAAATTGCTGTGCGCTATTGTTCGCAAACTGTGGGTCTCGATACCGCCGCTTTCTTGAGCAGAAATACATAAGTTATATAATTATTAAGGTAAAATACGTTTTGGTAAGGGGGAAGATTGAAGAAATTTTGGTTATTTCAGAGGAAAACCAATTTTTTGTTGCAAAAAAACCAGTGACCTTTCATTTATATGCTTGCCAAATTTTATCTACAGAAATCTCACTAGAGGTTTTGATTTTATTGATAAATCTGTGACTGGAATTTGACTACTACACGATTAGAAGAAAGTATATAAAGATTATAAGAAATGAAGTACTCTAATACAATGAAATATTAATCTACAATAATAATAAATCTGTAGCCAAAATTTTTCTGGTAATTTTCGATTTTCCAAAATAATTGGTGTTAACATGTATAATTAACCATCCTGAAACCGAAAATCACTTTTTGAAATTTTTGTTTGTATGTCTGTCTGTCTGTATGTTTGTTACCTTTTCTCGCGATAATGGCTGAACCGATTTATATGAAAATTGGAATATAAATTAAGTTGGTTGTAACTTAGATTTTAGACTATATGGCATTCAAAATACTTTATTTAAAAGGGGGTTATGAGGGAGCCTGAATTAAATAAATCGAAATATCTCCTTATTATTGATTTTCATGAAACATTTTACGTAACAAAAGTTTCTTCAAAAATAATTTCCGATAAGTTTTATTCTACACAAAATTTTGATAGGACTGATATTTAATGAGATAAATGAGTTTTAAAATTACAATAACAACGCCATCTAAGGCGCTATACTGAAATAAAAACAAATCACTTCGTCTATAAGGGGCCTTGGCCAACAATCGAAAGCTATGAAAGATAGCCTACAGAGAATGTTTCTGTGTTTGTATGAAGTAATATCGAAAGCTAATTAATTATTATTTCACCATTGGAAAGTGTAGTTTCTCTAGATGGTCATAATTCTACAATGTTATTACAGTAACTTCTGAAACATATAGCAAGTAAAATAAAGTATACACATTAAAACTAATATATGATATGTCAATCTTCATTAAACTATGGTTGCATGTAATAAGAATTAAGAAACATGTTAAAGGAATTGTCATTGCACCAAATGATTGCTCTCTGGACCAAAATGACCGCATTTTAATTATTTAAATACAATTTCAATTAAGTAACATATTAAACAATTTATCCTTCTATCAAACACGAATGCTGCCTGGATCAAACGTCCTTTTTAAATATGTAATTACTTTATATTTATTTCTAACGGGTGCAGCGGAGCGCACGGGTACGGCTAGTTGACTTAATAGACTTAATAATAATAAACTGTCTTGAAAATGTATTATTATACCATCTCATCATTACATATATTACGCTAGATGGCAGTAGTGTGTTTTGATCAGCTGTTCTCTTGTTGTCAGTTGTGCCAACTATACAATCTTCATTGAACTCTATGGACGATTACAAGTCAAGAAGGCTTTGTTGATTCAGTTTCATTTTTATTAGCACAGTTGCATTCCACTTCAATTATCAATATATATTAAACAATCTCTGATACGTGACTATCCATAATCTCATACAGCAGAAGCTGTAACATAACCTAAATAATATAAACAAGATAAATGATAGAAAGGTTTTAATTAAGGATGATGAAATAAACATGAATCATTTGAAAAGGTATACAATTATTGAAAGTACAATGTTGGTAAACAAAGAAATAAATGCTAGGAGGTGATAATTGTAGGATAAGCAGCCATGATTGGTTAAATAGGACTATTCCTAGAGTAATAAAAAGAAATATGTAAATAATATTATGCCTATTATTAAATAAGATATTTAAGTTGCTAACCTTGATATATTTAATTGGCCGGCATGTCCTTGGCCTCCTGCAATATGAAATTCATGCTAAACAGTTGACAATAGATGTAGAAAATATGATTAGAGAAACAGCAAAATTAAAAAAATATTTGAGGTTATAAGATTTTATTTTGAACTAGGCACTTTCATTTAGTGAATTATCGACAAGATGAGAACTCTTGTGATATTTGAATAAGACTATGTCGTGAATATATTAATAAATAATTTATAATATACAGAAACGGATTATATTATAAATTATATATTTAATACTTACATTTGCTAGCACGGCCATCACGCAATATCATGGCCCACTGTATTGTTAAGGAAACGATGAAAATACTTATTTAACATTTTAACAACAGTGTGACAAGTTATTAAACATGTGAGCATCAGCTGCGACAACATTGCAGGAGGTAGTTGGCTTTGTTTGGTTAAAACTCGATAGATTGTCAAAATGTGTGACTGGTTCTCAGTCAATAAATTGGTATTAAATTGTAACAAAACTAACATAATTCAATTTAAATCCTGTCCAAATTCAACCCCGCAAATTTCTAGCACAATAATTAACAATAGATCCCTATTAGAAACAACAACAACCAAATTTCTTGGCTTAAAATCGATAATGTGTTAAATTGGAAAAATCATATTATAGAAATTACCCCAAACTAAATTCAGCTTGTTTTGCTATTAGATCTATGCAAGAGATAGTAAATATCAATACCTTAAAAACAATATACTTTGCATACTTCCACTCGGTAATGAGTTTTGGAATAATATTCTGGGAAATTCCACAGATAGTAACAGTATATTCCTACTACAAAAAGAGTAATTAGAATAATAGTAGGTGCTAAATCTAGGGAATCGTGTAGGACTATTTAAAAAAACTACAAATAATGTCCATGGCTTGTCAGTATATATTTTCCTTAATAATCTTCCTCGTATGTAATCGTGAAAACTTTGTAACTAATTCAACAGTTCATAGCATAAATACACGTCAAAAATGACTTTCATACTCCATCGGCAAGTCTATCGTGCTATCAAAAAGGAGTGCGTTATATGGCAGTAAACATTTGTAATAGCCTCCCTATGGATATAAAAATGAAACTCAAAACATAAAATTATTTAGGGCCAAATTAAAGAAGTACCTAATTTGTCACGCCTTCTATTCTGTAGGTGAATTCATGACATTCAATAACACTTCATGAAATTGATACTAAAACTTTGTGTTGTACTAGTAGACTATATTGTAAATCTCGTCTGTATATATTTCATCTAGACTGTGACTATAAATTAAGACTTTATAATAGTATTAAGTTTTTTGACTTGTTCCATATTCTAGCTGTAAGCAATGTATGAATACCATGGAATGTTAATAAATACAATACAATACTTCATTGGTGCATAGTCTATGATATAGCTGTGTTGTCTCAGCTATATTTCTATGCTGAAGTCAAGAATCATGGAGGTATTGCAGCCCTTGGATTTCATCCATAATGACGATATGCGATCGAACTCGGGGTATCCAAGCAACAGAACTCGCCCACTTAGCGAGGTGGTAAGTAATCCCGGTTTTATAATGTTATTTACAAGGCTATGAAATAGTCTTTAATGGCGCGAGACTAATACTAAACCGGTATGTGTTTATTAGAATACTGGACCTGTCTGTGTATATCTTGTTAAATATGAGGGCGAGGCCCTCCACTTGGGTGGCATCATTGTGTTGAAAAACTGAGGACTGGCTTTTATGTCGCAAATTGTTGAATTTAGCAATTAACTTTACAAATGCGATGAAGGATTCTTCAAAGGAGGGACATAAGATGTGAAATGATCTCAGACGGAAAAGCACGCAAGTGTTGGGCACTTCAGATTTATATCAGGGTTCATCACTTCAGATGCTCGAGATGTTGGTGGTCGGTGTTGTCTATTTTGAAGTTTTAGATGACACGCTATTTTCGCTTCAGCAAATTCAGCTAAACGAATATGGGCCTATGAACGCTAAATACAGAACTGCACTAAAAAAAATGTGCGAGATCGTGCGTGTTTGCTTGGTTTCCGCACAAAACCAATCCGGGAAAGTCTAAAATTCCACATTCAGTATTCCCAACCTAACACACATAACAATTTCCCTCTTCTTACCGCTTAAGTGACATATTGATTTTACTGCTTTAGGCTTTTAACATATTACTTATTTTTAGAGACGTTCAATATAGTAATAATTATAAATTGAAACTTACCACTGCAATTTCACCTAAATTGCACTATTAATTATTGTTTTTAAATATTTGCAAAAATTAAGTAAACTCTACAACTCCACTAAAGTTACTGCATTCGTGATGCAAGTAACATTAAGGAAGCCGTGAAAAAATCAACAAGATTCCAGACTCATCATAGACTGGGGAAAAAAAGACAGACGTATATCACGGCCTGCTGGAGTATAGTAAACACAGAAAACATTTTAAAGCAACAATGTTGAAGATAGATATTTTGTTTTGCAAATTTGCCGTCATTGAACAAGAAACCAAGATGGAGATTTCATTGTAACTAATTAGGATTTCCTCTTTCAAGTATGTAATAAACGATCTTCGCACAAAATAATGTACGATACACGAGCGGTATGTTTGTTTTCATGTTCTCGAAATTATAAAAGCTCAACTACGTTTCGCTTTTTCATAATTTTCCTCGAACATGAAAACTTCAACATACCGCTCTTGTAACCCATATTACTATTATCCGTAACTGATGTCTAGGCCTAAAGTGATTTTTTATTCCTTTCCTTCGTGTCGGGCGCTAAACTTCCTCCTCACGCATAAAATCCAATTTTACTCTCTTATACTATAAATTACTATTTTGCATAAATTGGTGTCTAAACTGGTCTTTCTTTCACCGGTCTTAGCAACCGAAACAATGACTTTATTCACAGCATGAATTACGATTTTTTTCTATGACAACCAAGACATTAACAACAATAAAATGCATACATTCATTTATAACATCTGTACAAACAACACATGACAAAGAAAAGGCGTACAATTTAATATTAAATTTAGATACCAGTAATGGATGAAATAATGTATAACACACGAAAGTGAACAGATTTTATGCGCTCGTGGAAGTTATCACATGAAGTTGAACGTCGCGCTTGTGCATGAAATCTGATTTTACTTTCTTATACTACGCATAAATTTAATCTAAAATGTTATAGGTCTTCCCAATTCCCTAATTTTTCTCATTGTTCTTAAAAAATCATTGCGATGGCCAGCAATATCGCCACGTTCCTTCACATTTTCCTTATTGTCCTGGTTTCTGCTGCACTAGAAGCCAATAGCTTGTAGTATTTCCGTAATGAGTAACGTGAAATTTTAATTAATAGTACCGGTATTTCGTACTTTGCGATCTTACGGCAAATATCGCCCAAACTGGGAATAAAGCCTTTTTATATAAAGCAAGTACTGTCCTCAAAACTTCGTAATTAAATGTGTCCAATGTATTGGAAGAGTCGCGAAGACGTTTCTTGGAAGGACTTTTAAGCTTTTTTACCGATTTATTTTCTTTCATGTAACTGTTTTCTTGTTCGTTTAGTCAACTGTTCGGAGACAGGTCTGAACCTCAAAAGTGATTCCAAGAAGGCATCACTTATGAGGCAACTAGGCCAGCAGATAATGGGGTAGGGTGACCAGTTCCTTTCCCCCTCCATTGCATACGTCGCCGATTAGCTACATATTGCACTAGTCAGACTTCAGATGTATATAAACAATTATTGTTCTTTCTCTGACACATATCGTCAAGTGAGATGTACTGCCTGATAATGGATGTACATATCAGCCAGAACCTCAATCACAGGAAAACTATAGGCCTACACCGCAATTTGAGACACTCGTCGCTAAGAGAAACTGTCTTCCTTTCCTTGCATCGTCATATTCGCTCTGGAAATACATATAAACACGACTCACGACTTCCTTGTTGTATGTAATGTCCTCTACCACATATTAAATAGCAAGTAATTACTAAACATACCAACACCAGCACACCAATCACAATAGCCATAATCTTGAATGAAAAGTAATTTTATTATAAAACATGTGTTTTAAATATGAACTTAACTAGGTAACAAGCAGGCCTAGACTGAGGCAGGATAACAAAAAACGTTAACGTCTTGTCACACTGCTATAGGATAATACCCAGCACACTTCGACCTCTCTTGTTACTAATTGACAGAGTTCACCCTAGCGTTTAAACCAATGGTGGGCATTCCTGCGGCATTGCCGCAGTGACGTCAGACCTCAGCGAAGCATCAAACTTACCCCCTACCTTCCCCTTCCCCCACTCCATGAAAATACTGCGCGTGTACATGGCGGATTATACTGGATTGCTGTACTTCGGAGCTTCATTAGTGATACAATGTCTTCCGCAGAATCATATGAATCGAGAGGATATCACACTTACAAGAAAGGCGGTTCTTTCATTTCTCATGTTTAAGATCAGTTACAAATATTCAGGACGCGAACTTAAATATGTACATTCTTAAAATAGATCACCTGTTATACGAGTTCAAAGAACACAGATTCAGTGATTTTCAAAGGATGGTGAAAGATTTCAATATTTTTGCCACTCCTTTTCATGTTTAAATTGAAAATTTTATCCCAGAATTGCAGTTAGAGGTACTGGATTTGCAGAATGATGGCTTCTTGAAAGCAGAATGTGAAGGTCTACTGGGGGCTAAAATTTTTTAAAAGATGTCCAGTACTACATATCTACTGCTTAGACAGTTTGCTTAAAAATAATGAGTACCGTCATTTCCCATAACTATGGTCCTCGAACATAACTATTGTCCAAGATACAACTATTCAAATTTTGTACTCCATAACGTAGTACCTCGTTTATCTATATTCTTGGTCATAGTTGTGTTCCAGGACCATAGTTATGGGAAATGACAGTACGTATTCATCAACCTACCAGTGCGAACAGCTGTTTTCTAAAATGAAATTTATAAAGTCCAGCCACAGATCCCGCTTGAGCGATGCTCATCTCCTTGCGCAACTGAAAATAGCATGCACAGATATAAATCCCAATTTCGAAGAAATTTCTTTTAAAAATGATTGATTAAATATCACGTGAATGGACTATTCTAATTACATATGATAGGTAGGAGTGTAGTGGCGTAACTGTGTGTAAATCCGTCACTGCACTATAGAGTGCAACCGCTCCCACATTATGTAGTTGCCATTTAAATCCTGTCTTGTGGGTTGCGTTCATTTTGTCCGCCACTGGTTTAAACTCAAAGACGGGAAGTTTCCTTCTGTATAAAAATCAGCATAGGCCTATAATCTTACCTTTCTCACTAGTATCTGCCCGTGTGTTATGAATAGGGACCGGATTTTTATGTAATACCAAGGTGTGAAATATGTACATATTTATGTAAGAAAAATAAGCTGAATATGTATCAAAATATGTAAAATCATAAAAATATTTAATATCAATATCTGGCAGGTATAGGATAGGTAAGACTCTCCAGTTGTGATTTCATAGAGCACCCGACTTTTTTACCGCACACTTGACACATTACTATTTTTCCATCTGTAGTGAAAGCTTCGTCCATAGCAATCCATGATTTTATTTTTGTCATTAGGTTTGAAGATACAGGGACCATTTTAGTTAGTTAAAAGCAGTAGATAAACTCACTCGCACTTTATGCTCTAAGTACTAAAACTAGAGAACTGAGTGAAATGAATGACACAACAGTACTGCAAGCACTGTTTCGCTTTACTGGGTTAGGAGAAAATAAGAGGAGATGTGGGACACATGCATTTTAGCTGCTCCCTGTAAGAAACAAAGTACTGTACCTACTAAAACCTCAAACTATAGGCATTTACAAACTGTTGTTTGAAAAGTGACATTCCTGTCTCATTCAGAAGGGTAGGATTATTCCAGCCGAGAACCATACTTCCTAATTGCTCGGAAAAAACCATTTCCGTATAGGTCTACTAAATTTAAAATAAAGAGGTCAAGCAATAACCTGAAAGTCTCATGTCACACTTGACACGGATTTTCCCTGGAAGAAACAGGAAGAGGGTGGGTAAGGTTGCAAATTGCATGGGAACGGCTTGTTAAGATGTATGCAAAACAATTATAACTCGAGACAAATCTTGTCGTCCTCTCCCCATTCACCGCATGAAGGCAACGCTACTTTCTGAGTGATTTTTACAATACCATGTAGTTGTATGAGAAAGGTTGCCTTTTGTTCACTTATATTTACAGTGGGCGGTATGGGGTGAGTGCCTATATTACTTCCTGGAACTAAGGACGTTATGTTTCGTCGCGAAATATAACCTTCCTTGTGTAGGTAAAAAAGATTTTTTAAATCTGTGTATTTCAAATTGTAAACTTCCCGAGCAGAAGCTTTTTTTTCCTTTCAGAGAAGTAAAAGTGTATAAACCGCCTAAATATGTGGATCAGTGGTTGCCGAACACCACGAAAGTCTGACGTAATGGAAATGCAACCCGAACACCACTATCGCAGGGAGAGGGGTGGAGTGGGTATCTCCTCAGGTAATGCAGCGAATAACAGTGCAGAGACGGACTGTGACCAGAAAACAAAAACAATATAATATTCTTCTACTTATTAACTACACACGTCTTTTTCTGTGTTAACTTTTATTCTCCTATTCATTATTTTTGTAATATTAATAAAATAAAAATAATATATTTTCTTATTTACCATAAAAAGAACGTGTACTCTACATCAGCAGATATTTGAAATTAGAAAAACGTACCAGGCTGGTCACGAAAATGTAAATTACGCTAACTTCAAAAAAAGTCGAAGTATTTTACTCCGATTAAGATATAGAAGCCGGTACTTTTTATTTTTCGTTTATTAATGAAATATTCAAATTACACTACATAAGTCGAAAAAATAATCGAAGTATTTTACTCCGATTATGACATAGAAGCCGGTACTTTTTATGTTTCGTTTATTAGTGAAATATTCAAATTACACTACATAAGTCGAAAAAAATAATCGAAGTATTTTACTCCGATTATGACATAGAAGCCGGTACTTTTTATTTTTCGTTTATTAATGAAATATTCAAATTACACTACATAAGTCGAAAAAAATAATCGAAGTATTTTACTCCGATTATGACATAGAAGCCGGTACTTTTTATTTTTCGTTTATTAATGAAATATTCAAATTACACTACATAAGTCGAAAAAATAATCGAAGTATTTTAATCCGACTATGACATAGAAGCCGGTACTTTTATTTTTCGTTTATTAATGAAATATTCAAATTACACTACATAAGTCGAAAAAATAATCGAAGTATTTTACTCCGATTATGACATAGAAGCCGGTACATTTTAGTTTTCGTTTATTAATGAAATATTCAAATTACACTACATAAGTCGAAAAAATAATCGAAGTATTTTACTCCAATTATGACATAGAAGCCGGTACTTTTTATTTTTCTTTTATTAATGAAATATTCAAATTACACTACGTAAGTCGAAAAAATAATCGAAGTATTTTACTCCGATTATGACATAGAAGCCGGTACTTTTTATTTTTCGTTTATTAATGAAATATTCAAATTACACTACGTAAGTCGAAAAAATAATCGAAGTATTTTACTCCGATTATGACATAGAAGCCGGTACTTTTTATTTTTCGTTTATTAATGAAATATTCAAATTACACTACATAAGTCGAAAAAAATAATCGAAGTATTTTACTCCGATTATGACATAGAAGCCGGTACTTTTTAGTTTTCGTTTATTAATGAAATATTCAAATTACACTACATAAGTCGAAAAAAGTAATCGAAGTATTTTACTCCGATTATGACATAGAAGCCGGTACTTTTTATTTTTCGTTTATTAATGAAATATTCAAATTACACTACATAAGTCGAAAAAAATAATCGAAGTATTTTACTCCGATTATGACATAGAAGCCGGTACTTTTTATATTTAGTTTATTAGTGAAATATTCAAATTACACTACATAAGTCGAAAAAAATAATCGAAGTATTTTACTCCGATTATGACATAGAAGCCGATAATTTTTATGTTTCGTTTATTAGTGAAATATTCAAATTACAGGTAAGGGCATGATAGTCCTTATATCAAGAAGAATAATGACAACATACATTGTTCTTTTATACATCATTTAAAATTTTACAACAAATTAACTATCTCATATTTTTGCCATCTATCTCATATTCTGCAAAAAAGAAATACTTTTACTCCCATGCTCCTCAAAATTAAGTTTTTACTTATTATCTGTTTTCGAAAAGACATCGAAACATATTATCCTACACACTTGTAACATTACATGCGTACGTCCGCAGCTGATAAATGTCTTTACTTATATCGAAGTGAAGACTGTAAGCAGAGGGTGGGGATATGATGCCATGGTTACGCTTGAGTGGAAGCAGGGGCATGTGTCGCGACACAGCTTTTGGCGATCACTGATGTAGATTTATGTAATACCAAGCCATAATATGTAATGTGGAGTAGATATGTAAAAATATGTAATATGAACTTTTAATATATTAGTGGTAATTACAAGATTCGCAAAGATTTGTTATTTATATACGGTTAGGTTGAAAGGAATATAATATGTAATTACATAAAAATCCGGTCCCTAGTTACGAAGCTGCTCCCTCGCCTCATCGTCCTGCTGGAGATGTGCAGTTGTTCCCCTGAGCCCCGCTGTTGGGTTCTCCGTAGAGTCACTTGAGCAGCACGGCGCAGCGTCTAATTCACGTTTATTTTTAGGTTCCTAGCAAAGCTATCACGCCGAAGTGTAATTAACAAGTGCTGAGAAGGGTTTATGAATCTTGTCGCTGACGTGAACGACAGAAGTCCGACCCCACATGACGGCAGGATGAAAGAATTTCTTTTATGTCCTCAGAAGACATTTAACCGAGCGATGCTGTGCGTTTCTTCGCTTTCATCTCTCTGCGAACCGTTTTACTGCAGAATTGCTCTGAAGTAACGTTGTGCTCTGAAAATAGCGAGTGTTTCACAGGAAGCGAGCGTCTTTGTTATACGATACAGGTCTGTTTTAGTAGATAACAACTGAAGAGCCACTGCAAGAATGATGGATGTCACGTTCTTGTCGAAAATGAACCAAGACTGTCGATGCATAGCTTAAGACATATAGAATGTACATAGCAGTAGGTAGTAGTAGTATATTTATGCACGACCGTGCCGAAATGTAGCAATTATACACCTAGTAGCAGTCCTTTAATGCATGTCATTAAAGTACACCTACTCATTAAAGTACAGGTGTTCAGCCAATGACAAGTCAGCTTTGTACCGTTATAAAACCTCAGCCAATGACAAGTCAGCTTTGTACCGTTATAAAACCGCAAGTATCGATTATTCTCGGATATGCAATCGAAAGAGAATTAGCGAAAAGTCACGGAGGTTGGAAATGCAATACTGGCGCAGAAGGTTATATTCTGTTACTATAATAATTAGCGTTAATTGTAAATAATATTCAAATAAATTCAATTTGTCATCTCGTTTTTCAATTCTAAATCAATTTTCAGGTTATACCAGAGTAATGTTCATCTTATTCTGTGCCAAGGTCAATGAAATTCGGACTCTGAAAAAATCAATACTTTCGCGTCTGCGCACATCTCACAATTCAGGTCAGTTCGCACATAACCATAATTTAGAATACTTTCAAGTTAGAAATATGGTCGAGCATAAAAAGTCGTATGAGACTTGCCTATAATGGTAATTAAGACGCTCATATGCAAATTATGAAACTCGCTTGCGCTTGTTTCATAAACAATCATACTTGCGTCTTAATTACTACCATTATAGGCTCGTTGCATAATGTACTATTATTTTGCCTGGCAGAGTTAAGACCATGAGGCCTTCTCTTCCACTCAACCAGGTTTCAATAATATACATGAAATACAAAATTGGATTACAAAACAACACAAAAGAAAATACCTTAGAGATTACATAAAATATAGTAGAAAATTACAAATAGTCAAGATCAGCTACATAATATGAAATTACAAATAGTCAAGATCGATTACATAATATATGAAATAAAGTAGAAAATTACACATAATCAAAATCAGTTACATAACATAAGGGGAATACACACACGCACGCACACACACACACACACACTTTATAAGACCTATAATGCTCGAGATAAATTCGACGATTAATTCACTTGAGATATATTATACAGTTAATATACTAATAGGAGAATACATGTGGGTTACAAGACATAAAACGTTGATTAGCAAAGTCGTACTAAATGGCATACAAATACAAATGATTAAGTAATATATCAAGATAATAAAAAAAAGAGAAAAGAAAAAAAAGAAGAAGAGAGAGGAGAAACAAATAACTTGGTCATTTAAGACTATTTAGAAACTTCCGCAAGAGTCTAGTTCTGTTCATTAAAAACATTTCTAAGTACAGTGTACTTAAAAGATTTTAGACTCCGACTGCCCCTGATTTCCTACATAGAGAGTTATATGGCATTAACACTGATAGTCATAGTCCGGTAATGATCGGAAAATCACAGTTAAGCTTTGAGCGCTAAGCATTTCAAACTTTCACTTGTTTCTCCTGAAAAATGTATTCCAAATGACATCCATCATTCTTGCAGTGCACTCTTCAACTGTTATGGGAATAGCACACGGTTTAAGAAGGGATGGAACTTCATCGATCTTACAAACCGGTAAAGAAAATGTCGCGACTGTGAAGAAATTGATTTCGAGATATTTTACAAAGATTGTAGTGAGAAGATGGATTGTGGTCTGCAGTCCGTATACAAAGTATTGGACAGGTATGATGCAGGTTACTTGAAATTTAACATAGCAGGACGACTTACTCAAACGGTTTCTTTCATGGATTTGTTTGCTGTATAAGGTCATTTTTTTGTTTATTGAATAAGGTAATACTACATGTTTCAGTTTTCTTTTGGTACAGATACGAAATTAAAAAATGAGTCGAGGCTTGGTAGCAGCCCTCCTCTATGTAGGCAACAAGCTTCACAAAACTGTCCACAATTAGCGTACATTTTAGGCGCTATTGTTTACCGCAAATGCGCAATGCGTTGTATCTGGAACTTCGTAAAATTAGGCGGTGCAAATTTTGTTTCTGGGTCTATACAATGTTTCTGACATTTCAGGTATTCTGAAGTACGAACTGTTGTAATATTTACTATTTCCAGTGGTTTGTTGTTCGTTACAAAAGATGTGTATTTCTACAACAAGAAAGAGTAATTAGCATAATAGTGGGTGCAAAATCTAGAAAATCGTGTATTTTTTTCATATTATTGGGTTATTTTACGACGCTGTATCAACATCTAGGTTATTTAGCGTCTGAATGACATAAAGGTGATAATGCCGGTGAAATGAGTCCGGGGTCCAGCACCGAAAGTTACCCAGCATTTGCTCGTATTGGGTTGAAGGAAAACCCCGGAAAAAATCCTCAACCAGGTAACTTGCCCCGACCGGGATTCGAACCCGGGCCACCTGGTTTCGCAGCCAGACGCGCTGACCGTTACTCCACAGGTGTGGACGAAATCGTGTAGGATCATTAAAAAAAAACTACAAATAATGTCCATGGCTTGCCAGTATATTTTTTTTATTCGTCCAATGTAATCGTCAAAACTTTGTAACTAATTCAGCAGTTCATAGCATTCGTAAAATAAAATTACTTTCATAATCCATCGGCAAGTGTACCGTGCTATCAAAAAGAAGTGCGTTATATGGCAGTAAACAATTTTAATAGCCTCCCTATGGATATAAAAAAATCAAACTCAAAACATAAGATTATTTAGGGCCAAATTAAAGAAGTACCTAATTTCTCACGCCTTCTATTCTGTAGGTGAATTCATGATATTCAACAACGCTTCATGAATATTTCTGTCTTGTATTAAGTATTGACACTAAAACTTTGTGTTGTCCTAGTAGACTATATTGTAAAACTCTTCTGTATATATTTCAACTAGACTGTGACTATAATTAAGAATTATAATACTATTAAGATTTTTTGACATGTTCCATATTCTAGCTGTGAAGCGATGTACGAATATATATGTGTGTATATATATGGAATCCATGTCTATACTTGTTTTTTTGAAAGATGGGACATGACAGGAGCGTTGCGATCGGAAAAACAACTGAATGTCACATAGCGTGGTAGGCCTCTTGCTATGGTAACAACGGTTGAGTTGCCAAACTTACCGTTCCCACATGGCGAGTGCTTAATAACTCTCTTGGCGACATTTATTGTGCACACAGTGTTAGCATTGGTACGTTTCGTCTTTGATTCTCTGTCGAATGTGAATGTTATGGTTTATTTAACGACGCTCGCAACTGCAGAGGTTATATCAGCGTCGCCGATGTGCCGGAATTTTGTCCCGCTGGAGTTCTTTTACATGTCAGTAAATGTACTGACATGAGTCTGTCGCATTTAAGCACACTTAAATGCCATCGACCTGGCCCGGGATCGAACCCGCAACCTTGGGCATAGAAGGCTAGCGCTATACCAACTCGCCAATCAGATCGACTTCTCTGTCGATTTTTGTGTTGTTTTCTTACCTTTGCGTCAATTGTCAATGAATGTTTTAACGTCAGCCGTCGTAACGTCAGTTGATACTTTCCATCAACTGGCAGCGTGGTAGTTCGTATTGGCAACATAGCACTGTAGTTCCAAGTTCGGCCGCTAAACTGTCATGTCCCATCTTTCAAAAAAACAAGTATAAAGTTCTGACCATTTTTGTTGCATCCTGTATATCTATTTAAACCATGCAATTTGTGAACGAAGTCCATATCTTACTTCTGGGAGTCTCGAATATGTCGTTTGTATGCAATCTTACTTACTTACTGGCTTTTAAGGAACCCGAAGGTTCATTGCCGCCCTCACATAAGCCCGCCAGCGGTCTCTATCCTGTGCAAGATTAATCCAGTCTCTATCATCATACCCCACCTCCCTCAAATCCATTTTAATATTATCCTCCCATCTACGTCTCGGCCTCCCTAAAGGTCTTTTTTCCTCCGGTCTCCCAATAACACTCTATATGCATTTCTGGATTCGCCCATACGTGCTACATGCCTATCTCAAACGTCTGGATTTAATGTTCCTAATTATGTCAGGTGAAGAATACAATGCGTGCAGTTCTGTGTTGTGTAACTTTCTCCATTCTCCTGTAACTTCATCCCTCTTAGCCCCAAATATTTTCCTAAGAGCCTTATTTTCAAACATCCTTAATCGCTGTTCCTCTCTCAGAGTGAGAGTCCAAGTTTCACAACCATACAGAACAACCGGTAATATAACTTTTATAAATTCTAACTTTCAGATTTTTGGACAGCAGACTGGATGATAAGAGCTTCTCAACCGAATAATAAAAGGCATTTCCCATATTTATTCTGCATTACTTTCCTCCCGAGTGTCATTTATATTTGTTACTGTTGCTCCAAGATATTTGAATTTTTCTACCTCTTCGAAGGATAAATCTCCAATTTTTATAGTTCCATTTCGTACAATATTGTGGTCACGAGACATAATCATATACTTAGTCTTTTCGGGATTTACTTCCAACCCTATCGCTTTACTTGCTTCCAGTAAAATTTCCGTGTTTTCCCTAATCGTTTGTGGATTTTCTCCTAACATATTCACGTCATCCGCATAGACAAGAAGGTGATGTAACGCGTTCAATTCCAAACCCTGCCTGTTTGTATGCAGTCTAGGAATCGAAAGACCATTGCTATTAATTTCTTTTCGTCATATAGTAATTCAAGATAATTAACACAACGAAATAAAGATAACAGAGCAACTGGATTGTTACACGTAGTAGCTATAATGATATCCATAGTTCCTGATGCGACTGTACTCATCAGCGGTTCTCGTAGCATATTGAACCCAAGTGTTAATAATTTACGAGGTCTGCGGGGGGCCTTTCCTCCCCGTGCGGTGGGGGGCTGATATCATTAGCAACTCACGTGCTACTGGCAGCTTCTTGGTTTGTCTTGGAGTATCACTTAGTACCGACCCGTACCTGCGTTTAAATTGCGTGCAGCAGGAAGATCGGAATGCTACTGGAGAATGGGGGCATAGGAAGTAAAGAAGGAACAACGGGGAAAAAGAGGAAAGGAACACAGAAATAAATAAAAAAACAAGGAGGACGAAATTGTACAAAGGAAAGGTTGAGGACAGTAGGCCTACAAAATAAGATAGGCCCCTAAAGAGTGACAGAAAGAATAGAAGAGCCAAAGGGGAGAGAAGGAGGGAGAATTCAAAGAAATGAAAGATGAAGGACCGTTCTGAGACACTTTTGCCAACCTGTTTTTCCAAAGGCTGTTTTTACCGAACCTACTTACTAAAATATAGTTTTCACATTGCAAAATTATTAGTGGATATTTATTAATAGCGAATGGGTTTTCACACGGTGTCAGTTACAAAAGGATTAATAATAATAATAATAATAATAATAATAATAATAATAATAATAATAATAATAATAATAATTCAAAAAATCTGAAAGTTAGAATTTATAAAACAGTTATATTTCCGGTTCTTCTGTATGGTTGTGAACCTTGGACTCTCACTTCGAGAGAGGAACATAAGTTAAGGATGTTTGAGAATAAGGTGCTTAGGAAAATATTTGGGGCTAAGCGGGATGAAGTTACAGGTGAATGGAGAAAGTTACACAACACAGAACTGCACGCATTATATTCTTCACCTAACATAATTAGGAATTTAAAATCCAGACGTTTGAGATGGGCAGGGCATGTAGCACGTATGGGCGAATCCAGAAATGCATATAGAGTGTTAGTTGGGAGACCGGAGGGAAAAGACCTTTAGGGAGGCCGAGACGTAGATGGGAGGATAATATTAAAATGGATTTGAGGAGGTGGGGTATGATGATAGAGACTGGATTAATCTTGCACAGGATAGGGACCGATAGCGGGCTTATGTGAGGGCGGCAATGAACCTTCGGGTTCCTTAAAAGCCATTTGTAAGTAACTTAGTTAATAATAATAATATATAGACTTAAACGTGTCTGTAGCTATGGCTAGTGTTTTTCACATTTATTATTTACATGTGGACAATCTATGACTTTTTGTCTATCGTATTCACATTGATGCATTACAAAACGTGTTATGAGTCAGACAGATCCTTCCACACCATTGCAAGAGTTAATCAGAGTGTGTACAGTACGATGGAGCAGTGCCTCGCGATTCCCAAGTTCCCTGCCTCAAAATGTTCAGTATTTCCTGTTTAATTTTTGCAGGCTTTTACTGAATTACTCTGTCTGCAGTAGCGCCGTGCCAACTTAGTCAATACGACTGTGCATGTATGTATTTATTCACACTGCAATGGGTATATAACCGGTGGCAGTGGTAACTAATTACACTCAATAATTACAATAATAAACTTGTTAATTAAAAATACAATTAATAATAATACCAATAATTAATACAAATAATTAATACTGACAATAATTTATAATAATAATGATAATAATAATAATAATAATAATAATAATAATAATAATAATACTTACTTACTTACAAATGGCTTTTAAGGAACCCGAAGGTTCATTGCTGCCCTCACATAAGCCCGCCATCGGTCCCTATTCTGTGCAAGATTAATCCAGTCTCTATCATCACACCCCACCTCCCTCAAATCCATTTTAATATTATCCTCCCATCTACGTCTCGGCCTCCCTAAAGGTCTTTTTCCCTCCGGTCTCCCAACTAACATTCTATATGCATTTCTCGATTCGCCCATACGTGCTACATGCCCTGCCCATCTCAAACGTCTGGATTTTAAGTTCCTAATTATGTTAGGTGAAGAATGCAATGCGTGCAGTTCTGTGTTGTGTAACTTTCTCCATTCTCCTGTAACTTCATCCCGCTTAGCCCCAAATATTTTCCTAAGCACCTTATTCTCAAACACCCTTAACCTATGTTCCTCTGTCAGAGTGAGAGTCCAAGTTTCACAACCATACAGAACAACCGGTAATATAACTGTTTTATAAATTCTAACTTTCAGATTTTTGGACAGCAAACTGGATGATAAGAACTTCTCAACCGAATAATAACACGCATTTCCCATATTTATTCTGCGTTTAATTTCCTCCCGAGTGTCATTTATATTTGTTAATGTTGCTCCAAGATATTTGAATTTTTCCACCTCTTCGAGGGATAAATCTCCAATTTTTATATTTCCATTTCGTAATAATAATAATAATAATAATAATAATAATAATAATAATAATAATAATAATAATAATAATAGGGAATGTCCTAAATTAAATGAAGCACGATCACTTAAAATAACATTTAAAATAAATCTAATTTGTATCTTAAATCTAAGTTCGAACTATAACCCACGAGTATGATATGTTCATATCTGCACAAATACCTTTCAACATTACACTCATTTCGCTGTCAACTCACTCACTGCACTGGAACTATGACACATTTCACTGATTCTATCCTGATTTCACAAACACTTCAAAAACATTTCACTGTTCAAATACTTTGCACTGCCACTATAAACTATAAAGCTTCCCTGACAGGAACACGTTTCACTGACACAACACACTTCACTGACACAACATAATTCTTCACTGATACAACATTTCAATAACAAAACATCATTTACATCCTTTAGATACTGTGTATAATTATCGTCTATTAGTAAGGTCCTTAAGCCTATTCTTAAATACATTTTTGGTTGTTGGTAAAGCCTTTAGTAAGTCTGCAGGTAAAGCATTGCAGTCTCTGATAGTACGATTGAAAAAAGAAAACTTTCCAGTGTCCGTCCTCTGCCTTCTTTCCCTCAATTTATATGAGTGGTCGTTCCTTGAAGAGTAATTTGGCGGCTGCAACCTATTTTTTATTTCTCTCCAGGCAGGCTCACCTCTGTATGTTTTGAACAGTGCGCATAATCGAAAATTCCCTCATAGGCCTACACCTCATGGTGTAAACAGAACTAGCAATATCATGTCAAAGGAGGTGGCACTCATACAATGGCAATATAGGAAATAGTATTACGTCATGTGAAGAAGTAAAACCATAGTAGCAGAGGCAACCGTGAGGCATTACCTGGGACAGTAGTACAGTATTATGTCACAAGAGAAATTCAGTACCTCGTAAGATCATAACAGAGTTGAATTTTGACGTGGTAGAAAAATTACAGGTAAAGTTTGCCTTTACCTCTCTCATTAAGGAACGAATCTGCGACATGGGACTCCCATCTTCGTAAGTTGTTCTAATAATTTTGTCGCCTTCACCCCTCATGGTAGACTGGAAGCCTGATCAGTGAAATGAAGTAGAAGAGACTGGTTCCGGTCCAGTGGAGGGCCGAGTGAGTATAAATAAGACAGTTCAATGGGTTGACACCATCTCCATTGTATGCTAATGAGCGTTCTGGCTGCGATTTTCACACAGTATTGAAAAATGTCAGAATACCACAAAGACGGACAAGCCGCTGACTTCATTCAAACTCTGCTGTTGTTCTCTTCACGTGACAGTGTTCTGCTTCCACTGTTGACATGGTTCTAATGTCGCTGGTGATATGGCACCACTGCATTTAGTAACAATACTAGTGTTATCTGTTAACATTACATTGTTGCAAATTCTAGTAAGGGTTTTATCATTATACATCTTGATTACACAACTTTTAACACTGTATCACTTCGGAATATGTATGATAAGAACTTTCTTGTGTTAAATTTAACACAAGAAAGTTCTTATCGTAGTTTTATCATTGTTGATGTGATACTGACTGCAATATTTATGTCGACATAGTCTGCTCATTTTTCAAATTTTTCCTCGATTTTGTAAAAGCACTTCCCAACCTTGTATCGTAATATGCTGATTCAAATAATTATTCGTTGTTTATAATGCCATTAATAATAATAATAATAATAATAATAATAATAATAATGATTTATTTAACCTGGCAGAGTTAAGGCCATACGGCCTTCTCTAACACTCAACCAGGAGTAAAACTGCGTTACAAAAAACACTACAAATTTACAAAGTACACTACAATAATAAGATAATAATAACAAGAATAAGATAATGATAATAAAATGTAAACAACAAGTAAGTAGAAATCAGACATAATATATAACATACAGAAAGAAAGAAAAAGCATAATAAAATGTGAACAGCAGGTCAAAATAAATGAGACATACAAAGTGTAAAAAAATAAGACAATTATTGATGATTATAATAATAATAATAGTAATAATAATAATAATAATAATAATAATAATAATAATAATAATAGTAGTAGTAGTAATAAAATAGTGCAGTACAAAGCATACAATGAATACAATATTATTAAGTACACACAGTAAGGAAAATTATGATTATATATAGCTCAACTTATCACATTATAGATATACCATTATCGGAAAATATGAAAACAAAAATGTAAAATAAGTTAAATATCACTAGAACATAAAAAAATGTGAATACGTGGAAACATGCAATACAACACTTGTCATAATAGTAAGTTAGTTTGGCAACTCGTCATAAGATAATTTTCTAACTTGGATTTGAAAGATTTCAATGTTCGGCAGCCCTTGACTTCAGGCGGCAGAGAGTTCCAGTGACGAGAGTTATAATATGTTTATATAACAATTTTTCTAAGCAATTATTTCGTTTTTAGAATGAGGTTCTTAAAATTGTCAGGAGCCATCTTTCAAATTTAACACTGCGATTCAGTGTTGACAGCTATAAACATGGAAGTGCAGAGACAGCTATCCACAGATTGTATTAGTATGAAGGCGGATACAGCAAGCGAAAGAGGCAGGAAATATTACGGACTTCTATCCTACATCTGTCCAGAGCTGGCCCTTGCTCCTCCAAGGACTCAAACTCGGCTCGCTCCGGAAGGCTGATCCTTCTTGGGCTTAATTGATAAGAATCAATAGACTGCAGAGCACGCACAATGGATTGTGTACCTACCCCACTATTTTTATTTAACTGGTCGTGTCACGTTGTGGGGAGGTTGATATAGTGTGGCCCACGGGGTGGTCCAGCCCTCCTCATGAGGTCAATTTGTCACACCCTTCATCCGCTTCCCCCAGCCTGACTAGGACTAATGTGCAGACGTCCATCATATTCGTCATAACAGATCTGCTACGGCAAAAACGCGTCGACCACTCTCAGCGCCGCTTTTTGTGTCGGCTAGGTTTCCATCGCGATCAATACCCGCAATTCTTTATTTGAGAGTGTGTGAAATGAAAATATTAATATTGCACAGACTGTTCATGGATGATGGTTCTAATAATAATACTTGCTTATGACCTTCATCAGATCACATTCTACATTCTTGGTTGCTGTGATTGCTTCTTTCGAAACTGCAGGAAAACCAACTTCACCTTGTAGCTCACGATACGGGGAAACTTAACTCAGCACCGGGACCAGTTGGAGGAAAAACCTAGGAAATGCTGCTGATCTGAATGCAGCAATCAGAGGTCTGTATCGGACGTTTTCGCTCGAGCGCCAAGTAGTTCATAGCATAATTCGATAGGTAGCGCACATGCATGATGGGTAAAATTGTCACGAGCGATAAATCCTCGAACGATATAAGCCGAGCGTTAGACATTCGTTCTTGTTACAGTGATGAACTGTGTAGTAACATCAAAGATGTTTATCATTTCAAAACTTTGCAGTGTT
The DNA here is from genome assembly GCA_025594305.2 of Periplaneta americana. Classification (NCBI taxonomy): domain Eukaryota; kingdom Metazoa; phylum Arthropoda; class Insecta; order Blattodea; family Blattidae; genus Periplaneta; species Periplaneta americana. Next base: position 157,313,194 of record JAJSOF020000015.1, read on the forward strand.
TAACTAACCTCTCCATAGTACAACTACAAAACTTGCTTTAAAATGTAATATAAATATTGTAGGTAATTTTTTTTCCCACATAGGAGTGATTTTGCTTTTGCCACATCTGATAGATGTTATTGGATGTAAATATAATTATTATAAACGGAGAACACAATCACGATAATGCAAGAACTGTATCAAGTTTTCTAGTAGTAGTAGTAGTAGCAATAATAATAATAATAATAATAATAGTAATAATAATAATAATAATAATAATAATAATAATAATAATAATAATAATCTCTAATAATTAGTGTATCAGTCTTTGCGTCTGTAACAGTTGTGCAGCATGATTATTCGTTTTATTATATTTTTGTGACGTTATCTCTGTACTAATATTGTTATTAATCTACTGCTATATCAATAATATTTTGTAAAACGTTTCTACATTGTCGCAGTATATAGGCGGAACACTATGTATGGACCTATCATATTATATATGTCGTAAATAAAATATTGAATAATCATTAATTAGCAATAATAACTGTATATCGAAGTTTTTCATACTATTTTATTTATAACTTCATGTTCCTGTTTTGGTACGTTCCATTAAACGTTTGTCATAAACGCAGAAAATAAAGCCTTATTTTTACCGTGTGAGCAAAACATATGTGTATCTTATCTGTCGCCTTCCATACAAGATAAGACATGTCGGTGAGATGACCTTGTACTGTGCTTCTATTTATTACGAGCGTATCACGACCGATCGTATCTCACTCGAGGGTGCGACACTCGACCGAGTTCAAGCGAGCGATTTAACTCCAATGCATTACTCTGGCAACAGTGAATATTTTTTCGAGGAAGTGTAACAAAATGTGGAAAAATGTGTCATTCCAGTACAAACAATTCCAAAATTGAAGTATGTTGCCACGGCGTCAGTAGATGCTAAGCGTTCGTTTTCTGCCTACAAGCTTGTGCTAACAGACAAAAGTGTATATTAGCTCTCGAAGATTTCTAAAAGTTACCGGTTGTGTATTGCGAGTAATATTATGAAAAGTAGCCTACATGTGGTTAAAATAAATAAACCTACTAGTAAATGTAAATTTAGGAACCAACATAATGCTTCATACATCTTGATTACACAACTTTTAACACTGTATCACTTCGGAATATGTATGGTAAGACTTTCCTGTGTTAAATTTCAACGTACTCGTTTACATGTTTCGACCTATTTATGGGTGATCTTCAGAACTGGTCGTTGTTGGTCTTTGCGCCACTTGTTCTGTTTCCTGTGGTTGATGTTGTTGATGTTTATTGACTTTACTGGCTTTGAGCCAGAGGCCGTTTTAGGGTCTTACACACGCAGGATGCCCTCTCCAGCCATTGTACATAAATAATAATAAATATATATTTACATACTGTGTGTGACACTATTTCTGGCATAAGTGCCAGTAGGTGTGTGAGTGCAGTGATTGGCTTTTTATTTATTTTATTTTATTTTATTTTTTACTTTATTTTTTTTTGTTTTAATTATTTTGGTGTAGGCCTAATTTGTTAATTTGGGATGCTTAAGGAATGGTGAACGGGACAAGAGTTCGGGGTAAAAGATATCAGTTGATAGACAGCATTAAAGAATTATATGGGGAGATTAAAAGGAAAGCAAGAAAGGGAAATGCTGGGTTTGCAGTTAAAGACCTGCTCTTGGGCAGAACACTGTGCATACATACATACATACATACATACATTTTTTCTTGTTTTTTAAGTTTCCCCTTCCGGTGGCAGAAGCGTCTGAATCGTTATGGAGACTTTCATGGTGTGGTGTTATTTTATTCATCTGCCTCTCTGTTGCTGTCGTGTGTCCTCTCAGACAGTATTCAAATTTCCAACAGTGTTTGCGGTTTTGTTTGTGTGTTTTAGTTTGGTGGTGGGAGCTGATGGTAGTTGTAGAGGAGTTTCTCCAGTGTTGTTCTGTTGTTTGTGTTCGGGGATTTGCGAAGATGTGTTGTGTATATACACGATTTACTGCCGAATGTGTGTATTTCCTGTTTATGTTGTTTAGGTGTGTGAAGAGTGGCTTTGTTTTGGTCGTAGTGTAAACTGTGTTATTTCTGGTTCGTCTGTGCAGGTGGAAGATTTGGCGGAGAATTCTTCTTTCGCGTGCTTCAAAATTCAATTGGATCGTTGGAGGGCTTGTGCGAGGAAAATGGAGGGATGTATGCATAGGGATCTAACCAATGCTTTGTATAGGTGAAGGAGTGTTTTGGTTATACTTCCGGGTCGATTGATGCCACTTAGGTAGCTTATTGCTCTGGTGGCAAAGAGTGTGTGTGTTTTGAAGTTGAGTTGTGTGTTGAGAATTTCGCTGGGGTGTGTTTTCGTGTGTCTGTATATTTCATATTGTTCTAGTGTGTTGAGTTTCTGGCTTTTGGTTGGATGTGTACTATTTCCATGTCTGTGTTGATGTCTCTGTGGGTGGGGTTAGCATTTGTGATGTGTTCTGCATTTGTGGAGGTGTTTTGTACAAAGAACACATCACAGCCATAACAAAATTACAAAACACCTCCACATATGCAGAACACATCACAAATCCTCACCACAACCACAGAGACATCAATACAGACATGGAAATAGTACACATTCAACCAAAAAGTCAGAAACTAAACACACTAGAACAATATGAAGTATATAGATACACAAAAACACACCCCAATGAAATTCTCAACACACAACTCAATTTCAGAACACACACACACTTTGACTCCACTTTACACCACACGAACACACCCTCACAGGAAACAAAACAAAAGGCTCCAAGACCAGCAACAACCAGTTCCGAAGATGACCTATAATAGGCCGACACATGTAAACCAAGTATGATAGAATTTAACACAAGGAAGTCGTACCATACATATTCCGAAATAATGCTGCAATCTTCCATCGTCATTGCATCCATCTAATCCATTTTAGTACATAGGCTATATCACTATAGGCCTATAGGGAAATCAACTGTGTTAAGGCAATTTCTAAAGAACAGACTTTTTATAAGACGCTTACGGAGTAATATTCAACAAATAATAGAAGGATAAGAATATTAATTCATTTTGAATAAGATATAGGCCTAATGAAAGGTCATTTTATATATTTTAGAGCCTATTTTTTAATTTTAGGACCTATTTGTCCACACCTGTGGAGTAACGGTCAGCGCGTCCGGCCGCGAAACCAGGTGGCCCGGGTTCGATTCCCGGTCGGGAGAAGTTACCTGGTTGAGGTTTTTTCCGGGGTTTTCCCTTAATCCAATTTGAGCAAATGCTGGGTAACTTTCGGTGCTGGACCCCGGACTCATTTCACCGGCATTATCATTCAGACGCTAAATAACCTGAGATGCTGATACAGCGTCGTAAAATAACCTACTAAAAAAAAAGGACCTATTTCATAGCTTTATTGAACCAATTTTAGGCACCTAAGAGTTAATTTTTAGAGTTTAAAAATTCAAAGTCTATTTTATGACAGAATCAGGCGGGAATCGAAACCAGGCTAGCAGTTCGATGGTCTCCCAAGACCTAAGCTATAAGTTACCATGTGTGGCTTGTGTGGTCTTGACGTTATCTTGTTGTATATTCAACGACCTTGGAGGCGCCGTATCTTATATAAACATTGTTTTAATTATGCATCAGATTTTGGACAGGCAAATGAAATTCGTGGCTGAGGTACCGACATGCACACCACAGCAGAAGCACTTGCTTGCGTGCGTCTCGGTCCAGCTGATAAAAGGTAAACACAGGCTTGGTGGGCTGCAAGCGAAAGTTCAAAGTACTTCCATCATCATCGTCACCACTTCAGTAGTGTTCAGAATGAACCCAGTACCCGCTCCGCACTCTACAACTCCCAATCTTCTGTATCGGAGTCGTTCTCAATATCAATGGTAATAACCAAAAGGGTCAATATAACATTTTTACAACTTTAAAGGAGATGAAAAAAGCTGTCACAAAATACTTGTTAGATATTAGTACATTATGCAACGAGCCTATAATGGTAATAATTAAGACGCAAGTATGTTTGTTTATGAAACGAGCGCAAGCGAGTTTCATAATTTTCATTCGAGCGTCTTAATTACCATTATAGGCAAGTTTCATACGACTTTTTATGCTCGACCATTTTCTAACTTGAAATTATTAATAAGTATTCATGTTATGGTTATGTAAGTGAGGAGCGGAACTGACCTGAATTGTGAGATGTGCGCAGACGCGAAAGTATTGATTTTTTTCGAGCACGAATGTCATTGACCTTGATATAATCTAGAGAATAAAATGAACATTAGGCTTGATATAACCTGGAAATTGATTTAGAATTGAAAAACGAGGTGAAAAATTGAATTTATTTGAATATTATTTACAATTAATGCTAATTATTATAGTAACAGAACATAACCTTCTGCGACAGTATTGGATTTCCAGCCTCCGTGACGTTTCGCTAGTTGTCTTTCGATTGCATATCCGAGAATAATCGATAATGGTACAATGGTGATTTCGCATTGGCTGAACAACTGAATTATAATGGAATAGGTGTACTTTAATGAGATGCATTAAAGGGCTACTACCAGGTGTATAATTACTACATTTCGGTATGGTCGAGCATAAACATATATTTACGTTAGGAGAATTGAAGAACACTAATTAAATTGTTGCTTGTTGGGTAATTTTCATCTATATCTGCCGTATGTTTAATTTCCTGTTTATAAATTAATTTTAAATATGAAAAGTTGGCCCTTCTGCTGAAGAAATGCCCACCTTTTTTCAAACATTTCTTACTGTATTCACTTTTAGACCAATTTCATAACTTCAAAAGCCCTATAGTGGCTTAAAATGTTGATTAGTTGATGTGGTCTTAGTAGATTTTGTGAAACGCTCCCTTCAAGGCCTTGTAAAAGGTATCAATATTAGTCACTTTTTGATTTGACTAAAGCTTTCGATACCGTTCCACACGAAACCGGTTAAAATCATGTCATAAAGGTAAGCAGACAGCGTCCTGCTGTTACAGGAATCCAAAACAACTTAGGCTATGCAGGGTGTTTAAAAATACGGGGCATAATTTCAGGTATGTATTTCCCACATGTAGACAATCAAAATAGTTCATTACAACATGTGTCCGGAAATGCTTTATTTCCGAGTTATGGCCTTCACAACATTGAAATTCACCGGAACCATACCTCATGTTTTAGAAGACACTCCACTGATCAATCGTCAATACATTCACTTCTTGCATGATGGCGCTCCTACACACTTCAGTCGCACGGCTCGCCGGTACTTGGATCGAAGGTTTCCTGATCGATGGATAGGTAGAGGTGGCCCAATTGCTTGGCCTCCACGCTCACCTGATCTGAACCCTCTCGATTTCTACTTGTGGGGCCATTTAAAATCATTGGTTTATTCGTCTCCGGTGCCTGATTTGGAATCCCTTGGGAATCGAATTGTGGCATGTTCTGAGGACATACGCAATACTCCTGGAGTTTGGGATCGTGTTCGCAGGTCAATGAGACATCGATGTGAGGTCTGTATTCGAGCAGGAGGTGGACATTTTGAACATCTTCTGTAATGACAACGACCTGCGGAAAGAAAAAACGTTCCGGTGAATTTCAATGTTGTGAAGGCCATAACTCGGAAATGAAGCATTTCCGGACACATGTGGTAATGAACTATTTTGATTGCCTACATGTGAGAAATACATACCTGAAATTATGCCCCGTATTTTTAAACACCCTATATACAGCAGTTTATATAGCGGAAAGAGACAAAATTCCTAACTTTCAGCTTAATGAAATGAGTTTTAAAGGTACGATGCTGGTCACTTCAGCTGGAATTACTTATCTGGTCTCAAAATACAAACTTATATTGCAATTTCTGACTTATTGTCTTACAGAAAACGTCCTACCTTTCGCTAGAACATGTAGGATCAAAGCCTATAGAATTGTCCCATTATCATAACATTCATAACTCACTTTCGCAAAAAAATGTGATATTGGCCCTTTACGCATATGGCCGTCAATAATCTCTGTCTACGGTAGTTCCTTCTTCAGCCCGAAGAAACTTGTTGGCCGCAGCTATGAGCGGACTGTACAGCATCGATATAAAGGAAGAACCGACTACTTGTTTGGTACGAAGTTGAGATTCGAAGCGGGTCCACCCAAGATTCACGGTCGAGATCATCGCTGAATCATCACGAACGGCTCGCTAAGTGGATCGCACCGCATCGTCTGCTGGCATCACAAAGTAAAACAAAGGGTGGAGCAAGTAGAAACATCCTGCAACGAGAACGACATTGTGAACAGGTGGATGAGAAAGAAATGGAAGAGGAGCGATGGAGATGAAAGAGAACAGGAAAGACGGGGAGAGGACAAGTACGAAGAGAAAAAAGGGGAACAGAAGAGAGAGAGAGAGAGAAATAAGATGTGCACAAGGAGAGCGGAGATGAGTAAAAGAAAGAGAAAGTAAGAGGAGGGCAGATTCATCGCTGTCATCCTGTCTTGCCACGCAATGATGAAAGCTTTCGTAATTATATTTTTGCTTCGTAATTATATTTTTGCTTCGTAATTATATTTTTGCTTCGTAATTATATTTTTGCTTCGTAATTATATTTTTGCTGCGTAATTATATTTTCGCTTCGTAATTATATTTTTGCTTCGTAATTATATTTTTGCTTCGTAATTATATTTTTGCTGCGTAATTATATTTTTGCTTCGTAATTATATTTTTGCTTCGTAATTATATTTTTGCTTCGTAATTATATTTTTGCTTCGTAATTATATTTTTGCTTCGTCATTATATTTTTGCTTCGTAATTATATTTTTGCTTCGTCATTATATTTTTGCTTCGTAATTATATTTTTGCTTCGTAATTATATTTTTGCTTCGTAATTATATTTTTGCTTCGTAATTATATTTTTTATTTGTAATTATATGTTTGCTTCGTAATTATATTTTTGCTTCGTAATTATATTTTTGCTTCGTAATTATATTTTTGCTTCGTAATTATATTTTTGCTTCGTAATTATATTTTTGCTTAGTAATTATATTTTTGCTTCGTCATTATATTTTTGCTTCGTAATTATATTTTTGCTTCGTAATTATATTTTTGCTTCGTCATTATATTTTTGCTTCGTAATTATATTTTCGCTTCGTAATTATATTTTTGCTTCGTAATTATATTTTTGCTTCGTAATTATAGTTTTGCTTCGTAATTATATTTTTGCTTCGTAATTATATTTTTGCTTCGTAATTATATTTTTGCTTCGTAATTATATTTTTGCTTCGTAATTATATTTTTGCTTCGTAATTATATTTTTGCTTCGTAATTATATTTTTGCTTCGTAATTATAGTGTTGCTTCGTAATTATAGTTTTGCTTCGTAATTGTATTTTTGCTTCGCAATTATATTTTTGCTTCGCAATTATAGTTTTGCTTTGTAATTATATTTTTGCTTCGTAATTATATTTTTGCTTCGTAATTATATTTTTGCTTCGTAATTATATTTTTGATTTGTAATTATATTTTTGCTTCGTAATTATATTTTTGCTTCGTAATTATATTTTTGATTTGTAATTATATTTTTGCTTCGTAATTATATTTTTGCTTCGTAATTATATTTTTGCTTCGTAATTATATTTTTGCTTCGTAATTATATTTTTGCTTCGTAATTATATTTTTCTTCGTAATTATATTTTTGCTCCGTAATTATATGTTTGCTTCGTAATTATATTTTTGCTTCGTAATTATATTTTTGCTTCGTAATTATATTTTTCTTCGTAATTATATTTTTGCTTCGTAATTATATTTTTCTTCGTAATTATATTTTTGCTCCGTAATTATATTTTTGCTTCGTAATTATATTTTTGCTTCGTAATTATATTTTTGCTTCGTAATTATATTTTTGCTCCGTAATTATATTTTTGCTTCGTAATTATATTTTTGCTTCATAATTATATTTTTGCTTCGTAATTATATTTTTGCTTTGTAATTAGGCTATATTTTTTGCTTTGTACTTGAGTTGTTTGATTTGGTCTGTAATGGCGTGTTATTATTATTATTATTATTATTTTTATTATTATTATTATTATTATTATTATTATTATTATTATTTTGTATTTGTATTTTGTTATGTTCCTTGTGCTGTATTTTGTATTTTTTGTGTAATTGTGTTTATTTTCTTTTGTGTTACGCCAACATTTCCGCCGGGTATGTACCCATTCGTAATGCAATAAATTCATTCAAGTGACTTCCATTCTCGGACCGGAAGTAATTTGGTTTAATTAATTTAATAATTAATATAGATATGCAAGTATCCCTTGGAAGTTAGAAATAAGAAAATGAATAAAAGTGATAGTTTTTAAAAGATGGTAAAATGTGTCAGCACGAAACTGAGAGACTATAAGAGGACTGAGAGCGATGTTGCAAAAGAATGTGTCATGGAGATGTACAAGGCAGTCAATGTCGACGATAGACGCTAACAGATTAAAATGGTGCAATAAGAGCGTGACTCCAGGGAGCGTCGAAAAAGACTGGGAGTGGAGAAAGATGGAGAAAAGAGAATTCAAAATACGCATAGACGAAGGTAGATTGAACCTTCGAAACGTCGTGATTCATATTTTACTAACAATGGAAAAAGTCCCATTCGTCTCGTTTGCATCATGAAGAAAACAGGGCGTGAGCTGGCGAGAGAATTGGAAAGTATCTCGCCCATACTGCACGTAAACACAACCCCCCCCCCTCTGCTGCCCGCCGCCATTCAAGCAGAGATATATTATCTTCACACCACTAATTTCAACTTTGATAAACATCAACAGTTAGTTGTGCGAAGGAGGAGTCGGGAAAACATATGTTCGTGTGTGGGAAAACAAAATGGCGATCCGAGCGGAGCTTTATAAAAAGAGCAAGATGGCTGTAAGCAGTCGCATTGTTTAATGGGAGAGTTATTGAGCACCATTCTGATGCCCACCTATTAATTTCAAGCAGCCATTGTGTGTGGAAATCAGCACCGCGCCGCGCGCTGTTATTGTGCTTCCCACACAGCGCGCAGCCGGTAATTACAGAGACTCGCTGTCTTTTGTTTCACAATGACAAGTATTACGAACTCAAGTACTTGAGAAGGCTTTCACACGTTCGTACTGATCAGAACGAATCTGACTAATGACCGTCCCGCGCAGGATCGTACAATTTATGGCTTAAATTACAATCTTCACGAGCTGCGCGCCGCCTAGTTCCGGTTACACGTAACGATATCTCATTTAATATTACACTCCGATTGACAAGTGCTTACCGAAGATTCTGTTATTGTTATTATTTATTCACCTAACGACGCTGTATGTCAACTACAGGGACATCATTTTATTTTTACTAACATTTTTAATATCAACTTGCCTATACCTCTGGATCAACGCCGTTTTCTACCCCCTTCCACGACTGGAGTTCGATGATACTGGCGTAATATGCAAACAAATCGCTTTACTAGGTATAGGAGGGAAGAAAATTACTTCATCCATTTACGTAAACTAGGAAATATCGCGCTTTTGAGGTTGATCATTTTCATTAGGTTTTTGTTTAATCAAAATACAGTACAGTACTCGATCTGCCCTCCACTTCCAACTGGAAGAAAGCTCTAGACGAGAGGATAAGGAAGAGGGAAGACATCTGGGAGGACTTCTACATAACGGAGGCCATGATAAACCGGACCTGGACAGACACGAACCAGAAGCTCCGCCACTTCGTGACATCGCTGGCGGTTCATGGATACCACCACAGGATATGCGGAAATCACTCTTTCCACGAACCGGATGACAACTGTGTGTGTGTCTTATGCAACAAGACATGTGATAGATACCATATCCTAGTCTGTGGGAATCGGCAGCTATCAGTCATTAACTTTGTTCAATCTAAGTGACTTTCAATTATGCACAATTTGTGCGCATTATTATTATTGTTAAAATACAGTACAGTATTAACAATGAGTGTTTTTACTCACGAACTGAGCTATCCATGTGGACGTATTCATTATGCAGTGTATATTATACTGTCTACAGCACATTAGCGTACACTATAGAGAATGAAGTTAAATTGAAAAATAATCATAATATGGCCTGTGAAAGATGTATTTTTAACTATGAACTCGCAGGAGGTTGGTACAATAATGACAGAGGCCACCGGTGTAGCTCAGAAGGTAGTGCGTTTGCTTGCTTATCTGGAGTTGCGCTCGGGCGTGGGTTCAATTCCCGCTTGGGATGGCTCGATTTTTTCCGAGGTTTTCCCCAACCCTAAGGCGAATGCCAGGTAATCTATGACGAATCCTCGGCCTCATCTCTCCAAATACCATCTCGCTATCACTAACCCCACCGACGCTGAATAATTTAGTACAGGGACATCATTTTATTTTTACTTCAATTTTTATTCTACCTGAGTTTTTTAATATACTTCACTCCCACCCCTTCTACTAATGAAGTTCAACCGTCCTCCACACAGATCCAAGACCGCATATATAGTCATAGTAGCCTTACGTTCATAGTAAACAGTACGTTCCAAAAATATTTTCCCGTTTTCCAGTGACGAAAGAGCTTTTAATATTGCATCATTTTCGCACAGGTATTGTCGTCTATTTGCCTACGTCGTATCCCGGTTTCCCCCACCAGCTTTTATTCGCCAGCTAGTGGCTGGGTTGTCTTAGCTCTTTGCTGAGAACATTAATTTCTGTTAGGAATTGAACGTCTACGTAATATTGTGCGACTATATAAAATAACTTAAATAAAAGGGCCTCGTTAAGTAATTAAATGTCACGTCATTTCCTCCCTTTCTACGACCCTACGACATAACCACTTGGACGGACAGCAGATAGATAGTATGTCTAAGTAATTTTATCTTTTCTGATCAGGCGGAAGTGAAGATTGAATTTACAGTACGTAAGGTACTCTTTTATAGAGTAGGTACAGAATTATTTCAACATGAGTTACTAGTACGAAGAACGAAACTGGTAATTGGGATTAGGTACAATAGTCTATAGTGCGATAATATACACATTAGAACTGAAGCGTGTATCGAAATCAACGGTCACCGTTTTAAAGAATGTGTTTAAATATCCACATTATGATTATTTTTCAATTTAACTTCATTCTCTATATTGTACGCTAATGTGCTGTAGACAGTATAATATACACTGCATAATGAATACGTCCACATGGACAGCTCAGTTCGTGAGTAAAAACACTCATTGTTAATACTGTACTGTATTTTGATTAAACAAAAACCTAATGAAAATGATCAAACTCAAAAGCGCGATATTTCCTAGTTTACGTAAATGGATGAAGTACTTTTCCTTCCCTCCTATACCTAGTAAAGTGATTTGTTTGTGTGTTATGCCAGTATCATCGAACTCCGGTCGTGGAAGGGGGTAGCAAACGGCGTTGATCAAGAGGTATAGGCAAGTTAATATTAAAAATGTTAGTAAAAATAAAAAGATGTCGCTGTACATCACCGAAGAGAAGCTGTTTCTTGTACAGGAACAAAATGTTGGACACATACATCAGCGATGAAGTTATGACAATGGATGGAGATGCAAAAAATTTCATTTCTTGTGTAATATTCCAGTAGCAGAGTTTTTAAGATTGTGTAGAAAATAAAGACAATATGAGGAATTAAATTTGTTTTGAGGAGATCTGCCACTGGAGCAACTTTCAACCGCAGCTCAATAAATTACACTTCAAAGCTATGCGAAGAGATGCATACGCCTGCTCTCTACTCAACTGCGATTTCAGTTCAACTGAGTTGATAGCGCCTGCGCATGTCGTGTTGAAATATGCAGTCACTAAACTCAGAGTTGCTCTGGTGCGAGCAGACATGAATATTCAACGCAACTACAACTCAAATTTCTATTCAGTTTTGATTGAGAGTTACTGCAGAGGGAAACCTCCCTTACTTTTTAAAGATCCCACTTTGACTACTATCCATAACAACTGTTTGAGAAATAAAATAATGCCCCTGGCTTGTCAGTATATATTTTCATTAATAATCTTCCTCTTATGTAATCGTGAAAACTTTGTAACTAATTCAACAGTTCATAGCATAAATACACGTCAAAAATGACTTTCATACTCCATTGGCAAGTCTATCGTGCTATCAAAAAGAAGTGCGTTATATGGCAGTAAAAATTTTTAATAGCCTCCCTATGGATATAAAAAATGAAACTCAAAACATAAGATTATTTAGGGCCAAATTAAAGAAGTACCTCAATTCTCACACCTTCTATTCTGTAGGTGAATTCATGACATTCAATACCGCTTCATGAAATTGATACTAAAACTTTGTGTTGTACTAGTAGACTATATTGTAAATCTCGTCTGTATATATATTTGATCTAGACTGTGACTATAAATTAAGACTTTATAATAGTATTAAGTTTTTTTACTTGTTCCATATTCTAGCTGTAAGCAATGTATGAATACCATGGAATGTTAATAAATACAAAACAATAAAAATAATTGAATATTAATAGAACACTTTTGTGTGTCCGCTACTGAGATCCTTCTGTTGAATTTTAAACTGTCCGTTAATAAGAAGTTGTTATTAATCCTATGTTACGTAAGGCGATGACGGGGTGCAGTCTTCGAGGCCAGAAGATGACTTGGAACAGAAGGCCTTAATCCGCCCGGTGTCCAGAAGTCAATTTGGGCGGCGGCAACAGCCGTGTTTTGTTTAACCCGCAACTGTTTCGACATATGTTTAATAATATCATTTTTATATCGTGCGTGCAGGAAATCTACTCCTCCTGTCATGTCAGGAGCGCCAACTGGCTGGATTGACAGCAGACCAAGTCCATGTCGCATACTTGATGTCATTTGTTTAGCGGGGCGTCCCGCCTCAAGCTGTGTCAATACAGAAACAATTACATGGCTAACAAATGCAAATTCGGTATCATGATCAACACGGGGAGGGGATTGCGGTTCTGTAACGAGGGGGCTCCGCAGATGACACGGTTCATTATTTTTATGGAACCACTCCCCTCTCTTACTGAAGGGAAGGAATAAATTGCCTGCATCTACATACAAATATTACGCGTATACGAACTGTTACACAGGGATTACACAAGTACGATACCAGCCGCTTGCAGGGAATGGAACGACTTGGTTACACTATTCATACAGGGTTCCTACCCACTTTCACTGCAAACCCAGCATTCTCCAACCTTTCCTACTTTCCACCTTCATCCTAGTCTCTGCATATGATCCATATATCTTAATGTCGTCTATCATCTGATATCTTCTTTTGTCCACACCTGTGGAGTAACGGTTAGCGCGTCTAGCCGCGAAACCAGGTGGCCCGGGTTCGATTCCCGGTCGGGGCAAGTTACCTGGTTGAGGTTTTTTCCGGGGTTTTCCCTCAACCCAATATGAGCAAATGCTGGGTAACTTTCGGTGTTGGACCTCGGACTCATTTCACCGGCATTATCACCTTCATCTCATTCAGACGCTAAATAACCTAAGATGTTGATAAAGCGTCGTAAAATAACCTACTGATCCATATATCTTAATGTCGTCTATCATCTGCTATCTTCTTTTGCCCCGAACTTTTCTTCGTTTACCATTCCTTCCAGTGCATTCTTCAGTAGGTAGTTTCTTCTCAGCCAGTGACCCAACCAATTTCTTTTGTGCGAGATCGTGCGTATTTGCTTGGTTTCCGCACAAAACCAATCCGCGGAAAGTCTAAAATTCCATATTCAGTATTCCCAACCTAACACACATAACAATTTCCCTCTTCTTACCGCTTAAGTGACATATTGATTTTACTGCTTTAGGCTTTTAACATATTATTTTTAGAGACGTTCAATATAGTAATAATTATAAACTGGAAACTTACCACTGCAATTTCACCTAAATTGCACTGTTAATTATTGTTTTTAAATATTTGCAAAAATTAAGTAAACTCTACAACTCCACTAAAGTTAATGCATTCGTGATGCAAGTAACATTAAGGAAGCCGTGAAAAAATCAACAAGATTCCAGACTCATCATAGATTGGGGGAAAAAAGACAGACGTATATCACGGCCTGCTGGAGTATAGTAAACACAGAAAACATTTTAAAGCAACAATGTTGAAGATAGATATTTTTGTTTTGCAAATTTGCCGTCATTGAACAGAAACCAAGATGGAGATTTCATTGCAACTAATTAGAAATTCTTCTTTCAGGTATGTAATAAACGATCTTCGCACAAAATAATGTACGATACACGAGTGGTATGTTTTCTTTCAATTCTCGGAAATTAAAAAAGCTTAACTACGCTTCGCTTTTTCAAACTTTTCGTCGAACATGAAAACTTCAACATACCGCTCTTGTAACGCATATTACTATTTTCTCTTCCTGATCAGTTTCAGCATCATGCTTTCTTCACCCACTTTTTCCAACACAGCTTCATTTCTTAATCTGTCTGTCCATTTCATAATAATAATAATAATAATAATAATAATAATAATAATAATAATAATAATAATAATAACAACAACAACAATAATAATAATAATAATAATAATAATAATAATAATAATAATAGTTTTATTTTCCCTTGCAGAGTTAAGGCCATCAGGCCTTCTCTTCCACTCAACCAGGATCAAATCACATACAGAGAAATACATGCCGGTATACAAAATATTAACTTAAAAATAATAATAAACATATATAAGTAAAAAGAGAGATTGAATACATATACACAATCAGTATTAACTTTAAAATAACAATAATAAAAATATATATAATAAGAAAAGACTGAATACATAATCACAAACAGGAAAATACATTCTAGTATACAAGTATTAACTTAAAAAAAGAATTAATACTTATGAATATAATCTAACAATTAAAGGAATAGTAAAATTAGTATGATCAGCACAGCACGTGTTACATTGAGACAATGGCAATTACCTAGATATTAGAGTTAATGGAAAAAATAAAGTAATGACTGTGTAAAATAATACTAATACTAATAATAATAATAATAATAATAATAATAATAATATAATAATAAATAAAAATTATACCTAAATAACTAATTCTGTGCATTTAAAACATTTATAAACAACCTAATTTTAAACAACTGAGGACTAAGACTACCCCTGATTTCCAGCGGCAGCGAATTCCATGAGCGGGCCATGGCTATTGAAAAAGAACTTGAGTACAGAGATGTCTGGTGACGTGGTATTGATAGCAACACATTGTGCTCCGTTCTCTCCATACCCACATTTCAAATGCTTCTCTTCACTTCGTCGTAATGTCCATGTTCCTGGCTCATGCAATTCCCTCACTCCACAAAAAGCACTGCATTAGTCTCTTCCTTAGTTCTTTTTCTAGAGGTCTGCAGAAGATGCTCCTTTTTCTATTAAAAGCTTTCTTTGCCATTGCTATCCTTCTTTTGACTTCCTGGCAGCAGCTCATGTTACTGCTTATAGTACACCCCAAGTATTTGAAGCTGTCCACTTCTTTGATGAAATAAATCTTGTGTTACTGATAAAAAAGCGACTTGTTCTTTGACTTCGGACACTTCATTATAGGCCTATTTCATATAGGCCTAGCTAGTTCTTCTTAAATGTTACTTCATTTTCGTAATTTATTAAAAAAATACTCTAATTGATTATTATTGGGCAAGTTGCATTTTGATAGTAGAAATAACACCACAAAAAATACACCGAGCTTTCATTTCAAAACTTCAGTCCAAATAACTACTTATGTCAATAAAATTTAATTTACACAAAAACACGTCAATTTACATATTCAGGGGGAAGTTTAAAGCCAGTGTTAATTGCATTTTTGGTTTCATTCCTCACCTAGCTCCAACTCCCATTGAAATTTGAAATGGCACCCCTACATTAGGACTTAAATTTGAAATATAGACATCTCATTAATTTTCTCAGATGTTTTGGTTTCTTTCATCTGAATTTCAGTGTTTTTTGTGTAAATTTAATATAATTGATTTATTTTTTATTTTATTGGGTTATCAACAGCTTTGGTTATTTAGCGTCTGAATGAAATGAAGGTGATAATGCCGGTGAAATGAATCCGGGGTCCAGCACCGAAAGTTACCCAGCATTTGCTCGTATTGGGTTGAGGGAAAACCCCGGAAAAAACCTCAACCAGGTTACCTGCCCCGACCGGGAATCGAACCCGGGCCACCTGGTTTCGCGTCCAGACGCGCTGACCGTTACTCCACAGATGTGGACAATATAATTGAAATAAATAGTTATTTATAATTTAATAACTTTTGAAATAGTCTTGTATAATGTGTAATGTAGAATATAAAGTATGAAATAGAGGTTCACCCTCACCTTATAACCAAAGCGGTCTCTTGTCTTTGTACAATAATTCGCTGTTATATAGTGTAACTCGGCCTCGCCACTGTATCGTGCTTGATGCTTCCATTATTACGTCTCCTTTTAGCTGATTTGCTCTGCGGGCGGCGAAGTTAATAGTTTTTCAAATTGACAAAATACCGTCCAGCTGGAACATATGGCGTGTTTTGTAATTCTGGATCATTTAACTTGTCTGTAGGTAAAATATATGTATTTTGTACTCTTATTTTCAATGAGCCTGGCACAAAGAACACTCGCTTGTGGATAAAATATTATATTTCACTTACATCTTTAAATAAAATTGTAATAATAATAATAATAATAATAATAATAATAATAATAATAATAATAATAATAATAATAATAATAATACGTTACTTATGGCTTTTAAGGAACCCGGAGGTTCATTGCCGCCCTCACATAAGCCCGCCATCGGTCCCTATTCTGAGCAAAATTAATCCAGTCTCTATCATCATATCCCATCTCCCTCAAATCCATTTTAATATTATCCTCCCATCTACGTCTCGGCCTCCCTAAAGGTCTTATTCCCTCCGGCCTCACAACTAACACTCTATATGTATTTCTGTATTCGCCCATACGTGCTACATGCCCTGCCCATCTCAAACGTATGGATTTAATGTTCCTAATTATATCAGGTGAAGAATACAATGCGTGCAGTTCTGCGTTGTGTAACTTTCTCCATTCTCCTGTAACTTCATCCCTCTTAGCCCCAAATATTTTCGTAAGAGCCTTATTTTCAAACATCCTTAATCTCTGTTCCTCTCTCAAAGTGAGAGTCCAAGTTTCACAACCATACAGAACAACCGGTAATATAACTGTTTTATAAATTCTAACTTTCAGATTTTTTGACAGCAGACTGGATGATAAAAGTTTCTCAACCGAATAATAACAGGCATTTCCCATATTTATTCTGTGTTTAATTTCCTCCCGAGTATCATTTATATTTGTTACTGTTGCTCCCAGGTATTTGAATTTTTCCACCTCTTTAAAGGATAAATTTCCAATTTTTATATTTCCATTTCGTACAATATTCTCTTCACGAGACATAATCATATACTTTGTCTTTTCGGGATTTACTTCCAAACCTATCTCTTTACTTGCTTCTAGTAAAATTACCGTATTTTCCCAAATCGTTTGTGGATTTTCTCGTAACATATTCACGTCATCCGCATAGACAAGCAGCTGATGTAACCCGTTCAATTCCAAACCCTCTCTGTTAACCTGGACTTTCCTAATGGCATACTCTAGAGCAAAGTTAAAAAGTAAAGGTGATAGTGCATCTCCTTAATAATAATAATAATAATAAAAATAATAATAATAATAATAATAATAATAATAATAATAATAATAGTAATAATAAATACTCTATAATTTGATCATCACGGTACCTACGCATAAATCTTGAAATAAGTAAAAAAAAAATATATATATATATAGAAAGTGATTTCACTTTCAATTCTTGGGACACTGAAATATTTTACCGGATTTTCCAGTAATATGTTCAGAACCGTACAACAAATATAGGAGAATGTAATGTAGTGTTTGTAGAGTTTGTACTTTTTCCCTTGGGCTTGTTATTACTTTAGATCTACATTTCCCAAGCTGCGGCATACTTACAGTATTATTTTGTAGTTCTGATTCTCCATGGCAAGTTACATACAAGTGTTCAGTCCAACTCTTAACTCTGAAACCGTATTAAACTTGTTTTATTTGAAATATCTCAAGGAATAATCCTCTGAAATTAATGACATTACTTACGGAAACTAATTAATGAAGTCAAATGAGGTACTCGGACAAAGTATGAACATATATTTATACAATAATATCTGAACCAGAACTGAAAATAATTGATTCTGGATTATTAATATCATTAACAGGTAGGAGAAAAATCTCAGCAGTTATGTTATAAAAACAGTTAATATGATCTGTGTAGTATTAGGAAATCAGGATGGCTTGTTTTTCCTTCGCTCTGAGCCAAGATAATACTTCATTTCTGTTATAAACGATTAATAATGCTGGAGTGACATAACATGAGCATTCATTTAAGAACTACAGGCCTAATTGATTTTGATTATTATATTTTATGCTCGACCATGCCGAAATGTAGTAATTATACACCAGGTAGCAGCCCTTTAATGCACCTCATTAAAGTACACCTATTCATTATAGTTCAGTTGTTCAGCCAATGAGAAATCACAATTGTACCATAATAAAACCGCAAGTATCGATTATTCTCGGATATGCAATTGGCGAAACGTCACGGAGGCTGGAAATCCAATACTGTCGCAGAAGGTTATGTTCTGTTACTATAATAATTAGCGTTAATTGTAAATAATATTCGAATAAGTTCAATTTGTCATCTCGTTCTTCAATTCTAAATCAATTTCCAGGTTATATCAAGATTAATGTTCATTTTATTCTCTAGATTATATCAAGGTCAATGACATTCGTCCCTCGAAAAAATCAGTACTTTCGCATCTGCGCACATCTCACAATTTAGAAGGTCAGTTCCGCTCTTCACTTAGATAATCATAACATGAATACTTTTGAATAATTTCAAGTTAGAAATATGGTCGAGCATAAAAAGTCGTATGAAACTTGCCTATGACGGTAATTAAGACGCTCGTATGAAAATTATGAAACTCGCTTGCGCTCGTTTCATAAACAAACATACTCGCGTCTTAATTACTACCATAATAGGCTCGTTGCATAATGTACTATTATAGTGTATTAGCACACGGAAGAAAAATGCAATCATTGGATTTGAAAATAAGTAGTTCGGAGTATTACCCATGATGCAAGCGGTGGCACGGAACAACTGAGAGAGTTCATACGTACAATAACAAGGGAACTTCCGCAGCACATAGGAAGAAGTTCTTGATGCGTTGGGGCAGGTTTGTCCTGTATTGACGCACGCCGAGGGTTCCTATTCCTTCACGGTCGATGACTCCTGCGTTGTTTTTGTATGAAGTACAGTGAAATATTTATCTTGACGAACTCCTTCAATTACATACTTGTCTTCTTTCGACCCCAGAATCGATAAAAATTAGGGTGATAGGGTTCGGAGACACGTGGGGTTGTAGGCAGGACAAGAAAGTACGTAGTTTCCTTAATTCCAGTCATGACTAAGCCCTCTAGGAACATTTGGTGCCGAACCAGTATCTCAACATTGCTATATTTGTAACACGAATGCCTTTTACGTCTACTAATGATGGAGCGACAGTTCTGAAAAGTAAAAAATCGTGCAGTGTACATTCCTTACATATTTGGTAGGTCTGTATTTAAATTTTGAACTTACTAGTTTTTTTACAATAGATAAAATTACGCAGTAGCTATAGCCCACTTCAATATAATTCTAACTTAAATTATTTCGATAGTTCATAAAATTGTATGAAGGTTTCGCTAAGATAGAATTACATTTATACAGGGACATCACTTTATTTTTACCAACATTTTTAACATTAACCTGGCTATACTCGGAAACACTGTTACCCCCTTCCATTACAGGAGTTTGGTGTTACTAGTGCAATATGTAAACAAATCGTTTTACTAACTATAGGAGGAGAGAAAAGTAGTGTATCCATTTATGTTACAGGGAAATACAGTATTACGATTTTCAGTTTGATCATTACTTTTACAGCATTTTATGAAAAAAATAGTAGAGTAGTAACAATTTTTTTTCACAAATTCAACTCTTCAGGCGGTTATATTCATTATGTAATGCCTACTTTATTCAGTATATTATTAACCTAATTTACTCCTGAGAATTTTGTGAGCACTTCCGTAAGAAATCCCAATTTCTACAGCCAACTTTTTGACCGACTTATTAGGAAATCGCTGCATCCTTTCTCTAGCATCTTCTACCACCTTTGTTGGCCATTTTATACTTTTCTTCCTTTCTGTACACCCTGTTGCTCTAAATTTATCTACCAGATTAATGACATTTCTACGAAAATATCCCGTAATGATACAATCAGGAAAACGTGAAAAAAACTATTGTTCACATTCGGTTACATTGTAATTCCAGTTTCCATCATCATCCTTCATACCTACACAGTAAAACAAAACTCTTGTTTAAATAATGCTGTTAAGTGCCGTACTTTCGGTAACTCTAATCTTCACTTGTGCTCAATTCACACAGATAAATTCAGTTATGCTACACACCACACCTGTGTGAAAATAAACTTCAATAATATAAGCTTTCTCTTCTAAAGAAAATGCAACATATTTCTGAAACACACTGTACTCTGTACTGTTTACTTCATTACTAGCAACAGTGGCCGTAAGTTTGTGTGGCTGACGTTAGCAAGGACATTAGTAAAAGGGGTGGGAGTCAAGTACGTTCAGAAACGCAGATACAATAAAAATGCAAGTAAAAATAAAGAGATGTTCCGGTATAAGTATACTTGCTTGCATCGTAACTGTAATTCTACTGACTGTATACAATCCAAGTGGGATACCTTAGTGTTCAATGCAGCCGACAAAGTGATATTACGCATGTTGAGGCGCGCAGTAATTGTTTCGTAGCATTTTCATAAAGTTCTCGTAAATGAGGAAGTTTCTGTCATATACTTTACATCGATTATTATTTGTCTTCATATTTTCGGATGTAAAGTAAGGGCAAGCTAGTGGACTATAGGCCTGTCTAGCACGAAGCGATGTAGCTCGTCCGTCAAACTGGCTTGTGTTAAAACTTTTCTTGTCTGTCCATCCGCATAGATGGGCTCTTGCTGCCATGACAACCCAGCATGTGACGAGCAGACACGACACCTTGCAGGTAACAGTGGCCCAAGAATAATTATTGACTGTTAATGAGCTGACTTGGCAACGCTCTACAAATTTGTTACTGTGGCAATTTGATAAAATAAGTCAGATCCTACTCAAAAAAATATTTCTGCATTATTATGACAGTACATCAGTTATTCATAGATTTCAAAAAGGCGTATGACTCGGTTAAGAGAGAAGTTTTATATAATATTCTTATTGAATTTGGCATTCCCAAGAAACTAGTTCGATTAATTAAAATATGTCTCAATAAAACGTACAGCAGAGTCCGTACAGGCCAGTTTCTGTCAAATGCTTTTCCAATTCACTGTGGGCTAAAGCAAGGAGATGCACTATCACCTTTACTTTTTAACTTCGCTCTAGAATATGCCATTAGGAAAGTCCAGGATAACAGAGAGGGTTTGGAATTGAACGAGTTACATCAGCTGCTTGTCTATGCGGATGCCGTGAATATGTTAGGAGAAAATCCACAAACGATTAGGAAAACGCGGAAATTCTACTTGAAGCAAGTAAAGAGATAGGGTTGGAAGTAAATCCCGAAAAGACAAAGTATATGATTATGTCTCGTGAAGAGAATATTGTACGAAATGGAAACATAAAAGTTGGAGATTTATACTTCGAAGAGGTGGAAAAATTCAAATATCTTGGAGCAACAGTAACAAATATAAATGATACTCGGGAGGAAATTAAACGCAGAATAATTATGGGAAATGCGTGTTATTATTCGGTTGAGAAGCTTTTGTCATCCAGTCTGCTGTCAAAAAATCTGAAAGTTAGAATTTATAAAACAGTTATATTATCGGTTGTTCTGTATGGCTGTGAAACTTGGACTCTCACTTTGAGAGAGGAACATAGGTTAAGGTTGTTTGAGAATAAGGTGCTTAGGAAAATATTTGGGCCTAAAAGGGATGAAGTTACAGGAGAATGGAGAAAGTTACACAACGCAGAGCTGGACGTATTGTATCCTTCACCTGACATAATTAGGAACATTAAATCCAGACGTTTGAGATGGGCAGGGCATGTAGCACATATGGGCGAATCCAGAAATGCATATAGAGTGTTAGTTGGGAGGCCAGAGGGGAAAAGACCTTTGGGGAGGCCGAGACTTAGATGGGAGGATAATATTAAAATGTATTTGAGGGAGGTGGGATATGATGATAGAGACTGGATTAATCTTGCTCAGGATAGGGACCAATGGCGGGCGTATGTGAGGGCGGCAATGAACTTCCGAGTTCCTTAAAAGCGAGTAAGTAAGTAAGTAAGCGTTGTGGAAAGAACAATCTCTCAATTTCTAAAACATATCTCTTAGAATATTATTCCTTGTGCTAAACAATGTCTTATTCCGAAGTGGAAGGTTAAACTCCCAAAACATTCCCGTGTGCTCAACTTTGAGGAAAAGTTACCTTCTGCAATCAGAAGAGGTCCAATTGATGACAGTGATGATGCAAAAAAGTATAAGTTACGACTTGTAACAAGTGAGATAACCATGGTGCTAAGATGAGGACCGGTTGGTCGTTGACAATTCATTTGTCTCAGCTGCACTCAACACGGTCATATTCTTCCTGTTACAGAGTGCGTACCGTTTACATAAACACGCACTGCGTTGGTTTTTACGACGCTGAGTGCTCACGCCGTCTTGGTGTTCGAGTCTTGCTCTCTTTAATTTCATCTGCTGTATTTTTCACATTTAATCTTCCGACTCAAGTAGTCTTACTTTTGTGAAGTAACTCACTTAAGGTTGTTATCTTTTATTTACTACCCAAATTATATCACATTCGTAAGTTAGAGTTATCTTTGATAGTAACTCACTTAAGGTTATCTTTTATTTACTACCCAAATTATATCACATTCGTAAGTTAGAGTTACCTTTGATAGTAACTAACTTAAGGTTATCTTTTATTTACTACCTAAATTATATCACATTCGTAAGTTAGAGTTACCTTTGATAGTAACTCACTTAAGGTTATCTTTTATTTACTACCTAAATTATATCACATTCGTAAGTTAGAGTTACCTTTGATAGTAACTCACTTAAGGTTATCTTTTATTTACTACCTAAATTATATCACATTCGTAAGTTAGAGTTATCTTTGATAGCGCTGCAGTTTTTTTTTTAGTCTTTTGTTGTTTAATATCTCCCTATCGAGAATTCCTCCTGTAACACGCATTTGTAAGTAGGCCTATCTCTGAATTCGCATCAATATCTGATTTTCTGTGAACTTACAGTATATTTATTTTCCCTATTATCATATTATAGGATTATCTAAGAAATTAGCAAGTTCTTTGTGATAGTAGAAGAGAAAGAGTGGGGAAGGGAAGTGGTCCGTGGCCCATTTCTTTTAGGGCTCATCCCGACATTTGTCTTAATGCTCAAGGAAACCACGAGAAAACCTTGAGCAGGATGAGGTGTCGTGCTGACGACAAGTCAATTGGCTTCAGTGGGGTCTGAATATGTTGAGGTGGAAGGTTGTCTTTTAATCATTATTGAAAATACAGATACATTAAAAATACATAACATTTTTTACAAGAAAATACAAAGCACCTATGCAGCCAATAACTTGATGACCCTGAAACAGAGAAATAACATTGTTAGTGCATTAGTAGACTTATGTCTGTCTGTAGAGTCAAGTGGTTGTTTAGTGTTGAAGTTGGTATTCGTATTGTACGTTGTCGTTCCAAGCTAGAGGGTGGAGTACGCCCTTAGGTCGTTTGTGTTTATCTAAAGCAGAGTTGTAGATACCCAGGAAGAGATTAGTGGGTTTGTGCTGCTGTACGACTTGGTGTATGTGCAGAAGGCTTGATTTGAGATATACTATTGAATTGTCAAAATTTCGAGTTCTTCATGAATCAATCTAACAGGTGTTACTCTAGGTAGTCCTGTAATGAATCTTAAAAGTTTGTTTTGGAAAGCCTGTAATTTTTTAAGAACTGTAATAGGTGCGTGTCCCCAAGCAGGACAAGCATATAATATTACTGATCTAATTAATGTTTTATACAATGTCAGTGCTGTATGTATGTTTAAATGTCTGCTTTTATTTAGAATTGGGTACAGCTCCACCATTCTATGCCTTGACCAAAACTACTTCCGACTTGACAGTTTACAGAGAAGGGGGAGCAGTGTTGTCATGTTGCCCATCTTTCGTGTAAGCGAGCGCGCTGCCGATAGAGTGCAGTAATGAACGGCTGACATGAACACATACATTTCTAACCAATTTGTTGAACACTAGGCATTAAAATTTGTGTACATTATTATTTTAGCAGCAGCAGCAGCAGCAGTAGTAGTAGTAGTACCATATTCTTCAACGTAATACCGTCAGAAAAGCGTCGAAAGGACTCTAAATTTTAAAAATAGATTTAAATTTAATACGAAGCCTTTACTTGTATGAGTGCCGGTATTCTTCAATGTAATATTGTTAGAAAGGCGTTGAAAAAATGTAAAAATATTTATGATTAAAAATCTGCACGGCCTTTTTCTTTTCCAATATCTTTAACAGAGATCTTATTAATTTTAACACAAGCAGCAGTTCTCATTACGACTTGCGCCAAAGGTAAAAGAAGCCCGTCATTATCTTTTTTTTTTCCTTTCAAAATAATCTGTCACATAACACACCATCTCTCGCGCTTGACTCTTTAACGGGGCACCTTGTCCAGTATTCTTTGTTCTCCGTCCTTCCGACACTGCACAAGTCACCTGTTTAAAAAATCTCGCAGAAATAGAAAACGCACACTAGCCACACACTCCATCCATGACAACGAAGATAATAGTGTAATATAATTTAAACATAATTATCGATACACTAAAACAATAATACTTCTAAATAATATTTTAATTCACACAAAGCACGCGCTAACCAGCCAACTCAAAGTCATTCCGTGCACTTTTCACCACTAGGCCATGGTATTCACGTGCTACTTGTAAACATAGACACGGCAACACCGTCCCGTTACCATGGTTACGCTTCTCTCGTGATTGGTTTATTTGAATGGTTGCCATGGTAACATGCTAAAGGCGCCATTTGTCAGGTCGGAAGTAGTTTTGGACAGACCATAGAATTGGCATGTCTGAGTTTCTGTTGTACGTGTTCGAGAAACGTAAGCCGTCTGTCTAGTGTTACTCCAAGATATTTAACTGAAGTTCTCCACTCGATTTGTGTTCCATTTATGGCTAATTTTGTATGATTTATTCCCGGTCTATTGAATTTATTTCTTCTGCTAAATAAGATTGCTTGTGTTATGGATATATTTAATTTAATTCTCCATCTGAGGAGCCATGGTTCAATGTCACGTAGGTGACCTTGTAGTCTGTTGACGGCAACATATCTGATCTATTTTTGCAGAAAACTTATATTTACTTCTTCTAGATTTTACTATCAACTTCCATTTCCACCTCGTCAGTGTTCGCCTTCTGTGTGAACAAGTTACTCTGTAGTTAGCTTGACGAAGTTGAGTCCTGTTAAACCTTACCGCTGGCGCTGCTGGTGCAGACTTAGCTCTCTGTTACATGAATGAGGAACGCACGTGCTTGCCTCTCTTAGGCAGGTGGTCCAGCTTTCAACTTTCAATTTCAACAATGTGTCCAGTTGCTGCTTGTCTCTGTTTTTTGTAGTGCTACTGACAGACGTCCGCCACTCCTTACGTACGTCTGACAGACATGAGCTGTTACAATCTACATACAAATATCTGGCGAGATCCAAACCCCGCCACTGCCACCACCACCACCACCACCACCACCATCATCATGTGCACCTCCTAATAACCAAAGTTTCTAAATTGAGAATCGCCCATATCTCAATACGTCGAAAACATTTCAACCTCTTTCTAATGTCGAGGTCGAAAAAGCATGAGGGCTATTCCATATGAAATCGATCAGTAAAAAACCTCGCATTTTTTTAATACTCTAATTTTTTCCCTATTTATACAAGGTGCTAAGGAGAGTGTATTTGCAAAAATATACTATCGAAAGTCAAACGGTTTTCGTATTATTGAGCGACAAATTTAGCGTATTTTATAAAAACAAGACTCTTTCAGCGCTCAGAACTCTGGAACCATTTACTGCAGAACATTGAACGAGAACTCATTTTGAAGCTGGCATTTGGTAGGTTATGTTAAGAAGTAATCCTTATTTTTATTGTATACAGAGAGACAGATAATCTGATTTTACTTACTTTTAGGATTTTTGGCCATTTGTAAAAATGTAAAAATATTGAGAAAAACCTTGCATTATTAAGAGGGATTCGGCATTGTTTGCTTAGTGGTACGGCAATAAGTTTCGGGGTATTAAATAAATTATATTCACACGCCTAGACTTCACGGCGCAGTACCGCACGAACTGGCCGAGAGATGAAGATAAGCGAGCGTTGGGCGTCCTTTTACTCATGTGTTTATGAAAACTTGTGATAAAGCTAGTCCAGCTATGCGCTACTAGACGAAACATCACGTGTTTGTCTCCTGGCCTTGCTTGCCTAGGCTAGCTCCCGCCTCACAGTCAGCTGGTTAGTTCACGCCCGTACTATCCATTTTCTTTATTTGATATTTTTAATACTTTCTTATCAACGGTGCACCAGTAAAAATACGTGTTTATTTGTATTTTCAATGCGGAATCTAACCATATATTTTTAAAATATTTTTTCGTGGGCAAAGGCGTCTTAATTAAGAAAAATCTAAATTTCTCCATTTCCACAAAAAGTAAGAAAAACGGTTTACATGTCAATATAAACTTTAACTTTTCAGCATCAAAATAAACCATGATTTTGATCATTGGGTGAAAGGGTTTCGGAGCCACAACAGTTTAAAGTTGCTAATTTTATGAAAATGATCAATTTAAATATTTTTAATTTAAACACTATGAAGTTCTGATGCCACAAACTTTGCACAAAGCATTGTATCACAGTTGTCAACGGACAGAAAAAGTTTCATTGTATTTAAAAATTGCAAGGCCAATTTTCTCTATATTTCGGTCGATTTGAGATGGAATAGCCCGTGAACTCTACCTCTATGCTCTCCAATCGCCTTCATGGTTGTTATTAAGTGGATAATTTATGGTAAAGTAATGTTATTTCTCAGATATAACACTACGAACACTGCACGGTGTGCTATTAACATTCATTCTTAGTTTTCTACCATAGCGCAGGTCCTTCAACCCAAACCCAGCATTCTCCAATCTTACCCCTTTTCAGCCTTTCTCTTCGCCTCCGCATATATCTTAATGTCGTCTATCATCTGATATCTTCTTCTGCCCCGAACTCTTCTCCCGTTCACCATTCCTTCCAGGGCATCCTTCAGTAGGCAGTTTCTTCTCGGCCAGTGGCTCAGCCAATTTCTTTTTCTCTTCCTGAGCAATTTCAGCATTATTCTTTCTTTACCCACTCTTTCTAGTATTTTTATTTTGTCTCTCTATTTCACACACTCCATTTTTCTCCACTTCTAAATTTCAAATTCTTCCACTCGTTTTGCACTTTGTCATAATATCCATGTTTCTGCCCTATACAAAGCACTTTACTAGTCTCTTCCTTAGTTCTTTTTCCAGAAGTCAGCAGAAGATGCTCCTTTTTCTATTAAAAGCTTCCTTTGCCATTGCTCTCCTCCTTTTTTGACTTCCTGGTAGCAGCTCATGTTACTGCTTATAGTCAGGAAAGGATTTATATGTAAATACATATTTACTTATAAAGCTAATATAATTTATATTTTGCATTATCTTTATGTTTCACAATGTGTAGGGTTGAAAAATCCTACTTTTATTTTCCATATTTTTCCATATTTTAGAGTTTAGTACATATTTTCGTTAATTTCCATATATTTTCCATATTTCATATAAAACAGTCCATATTATATTAGGTTTAACAATAAAACAAAACAAAATTCCATTAACTTTTAAAAATACATTTCAACAATAGAGATTTAAACACATGTTCAGTAATCCCTTTAACATCAGAGTTATTTGAAAATTAGCAGTCCTATCAACAATGGGAAAGTAAGTTACAAAACTGTATTAATTTAATTTAAAATTTTTAACAGACTTCAGTTGTGCAGCTCAACAGTTAAATGCCAGTCAGAGTACACATAGGTTCAGTTTTGTAAATCATACTATAAAGACGGTAAATATGCCAAAAGTACGTCATTCAGTCAATTTAAAATCAAAACTAACAAGTTACATTTCAGAATTTAAAGAAGATGGTTTATCAACTGACAATAAAATATTATTTTGTAATTTGTGTCAGTGTGCAGTATCATCTACACAAAAGTTCCTGGTGCAACAACACATTACAACTAGTAAACATCAGGCCAACAAACAACTAAATTCCAAGCAGAGACAATTGTTTTTAACACAACCAACAACATCGAATGTAAGATCTGAGTTTAACATCGACCTGTGCCGTTCTCTCATCTCTGCTGATATTCCTCTCTACAAACTAAAGAATAAGGTCTTCAGGGAATTCCTTGAAAAATATACTCAACATACAATCCCGGATGAGTCAACACTTAGGAAGACGTATGCTCCATCCATCTACGATGAGACAATACAGAAGATAAGAGATGAAATTAAAGATAGTTCAATTTGGGTTTCCATTGATGAGACTCCCGACAAAGAAGGTAGACTTGTTGGTAATGTAGTTATCGGTTTGTTAAGTGAACAATATTCTGAACGAATTCTTTTACATTGTGATGTTCTAGAAAAGTGCAATAACAAAACTATAGTTAAACTGTTCAACGAAGCTATGGGTATCCTGTGGCCAAAGGGTATTATGTACGATAATGTGTTATTCTTTATTAGCGATGCTGCCCTTATATGGTCAAAGCTGGACAAGCATTATTTGTTGTATATCCTAAATTGACTCATTTTACTTGTGTGGCGCATGCATTTCATCGTGTGGCAGAAGTGGTCAGAGACAATTTCCTAAAGTAGATTTGTTGATTTCATCAGTGAAAAAGTATTCCTCAAAGCTCCCAGTAGAGTTAACGTGTTGAAAGAAATGTACCCTGAAATTCCATTGCCACCAAAGCCAATTTTAACTAGATGGGGTACATGGCTAGAAGCAGTTGAATATTATGCCGAACATATAGACTCTATTAACAATGTTCTCCTTGCATTGGACTCTGAAGATGCAGTCTCAATTGATACTGCGAAAACAGTTACCTGTGACATAAGTGTGAAGAATGACTTAGCTCACATTCAGCATACATTTTCATGCATCATAAAAACGCTCAAAAGTCTCCAAAATAGGCACCTTTCACTATCTGAAAGTTTTGAAATTATAAATAGTACTGTGGAACAACTGAATCGTGGTAGAGGTAAAGTTGCAGATGCAGTAAGAGCTAAGGTGGACACTGTACTTTCAAAAAACCCTGGATATGAAGAACTACAAAAGGTTGTTGCTGTGATGAGTGGTGAATCAACAGTGAAGATTAACTTGGACTTATCCCCAGCAGACATTGTGAAATTGAATTATGTACCAGTTACTTCTTGTGACGTCGAACGCTCTTTTAGTCAGTATAAATCTATCCTCAGAGACAATAGAAGAAGATTCACTTTTCAGCACTTGAAAGAAATGTTTGTAACCTATTGTTATGGTAACAGACAATAAAAATTGTGTTTTGTTGAAACTACATTGGAAGATAAGGTACGTCCATTTTATTTTTGTTTAGTTTGATTAAAATGTACCAATATTTAACGTACATAGTCATTTTTTTATAATTTTAAGTCCATATTTAATTCCATATTTTGGTAAAAATCCATATTTAATTCCATATTTTGGTAAAAATAACTACATATATATTTACATATTTCATATATTTTTAGTCCATATAAATCCGTTCCCTGCTTATAGTACACCCCAAGTATTTGAAGCTGTCCACTTGCTCTACTGCCTCATTTAGAATTCGCAGGTTTAACTTGCTCAGTTTTCTTCCGATAACCATGCTATTTGTATTGTCTGAATTTATCTTCATCCCATACTGCTCACAGCTGTCACTTAGTTCCAGTAGCATATCCGTTAATATCGTCTCCTCTTCTGCTAACAACGCCATTTCATCAGCAAATCTTACGCATTTTATTATTCTTCCTCCTACTATCACCCCTCCCATATTCTGAAAACAGTTCTTCACTAAATCCTTCAAGTAGATATTGAATAAGGTAAGTGATAAATGGCATCTTTGTTCACTCCTCTTTTATTTCTCTTTCCTTTGACATTTCTTCTTCTATCTTGATTTTGACTCTTTTCATATAAAGGTTACAGAATAGCCCCATTTCTTCCAATTCATACCAATTTTCTTGAGGATCCACATAAATTTATTCCAATCCACTCTGTTAAAAGCAGTTTTCAGGTCTACAAATACAGGTACTACATACATATATTTTTGTGCGAGATCGTGCATATTTGCTTGGTTTCCGCACAAAACCAATCCATGGAAAGTCTAAAATTCCACATTCAGTATTCCCAACCTAACACACATAACAATTTCCCTCTTCTTACCGCTTAAGTGACATATTGATTTTACTACTTTAGGCTTTTAACATATTATTTTTAGAGACGTTCAATATAGTAATAATTATAAATTGAAACTTACCACTGCAATTTCACCTAAATTGCACTGTTAATTATTGTTTTTAAATATTTGCAAAAATTAAGCGATGGTGGTGGTGCTCCAGTGACTCTGAATAACTGCACAAATGTAACAATTAATTTTAATGTGCAGAATTAGATGTCAAAGATATTTTCCATTTCTAAACATCTCCTTGACCGGCAAAATTAAACTTGCCGATGTTATTATTGCAATGTGTTATATAAATAATATTGTTAAAATATTAAAATGAAAAATAAATCATTACATAACCTTACCGTTTGTTTTAAGTTCGCATTTATAGACTGGGGGAACAGACTTATATCACGGCCTGCTGGAGTATAGTAAACACAGAAAACATTTTAAAGCAACAATGTTGAAGATAGATATTTTTGTTTTGCAAATTTGCCGTCATTGAACAGAAACCAAGATGGAGATTTCATTGCAACTAATTAGAAATTCCTCTTTCAGGTATGTAATAAACGATCTTCGCACAAAATAATGTACGATACACGAGCGGTATGTTTTCTTTCAATTTTCGGAAATTAAAAAAGCTCAACTAGTTTCGCGTTTTCAAACTTTTCCTCGAACATGAAAACTTCAACATACCGCTCTTGTAACGCATATTACTATTATTTTTCTATAGATATCTTTTGCCAGACTAACAAATTACGAAATTCGTTCCGAAATATGATCCTCTTGTTGAAAGCAGAGGTCCGGGTTTCAGTTCCAAATGGAATGGTGTTTCATCTCGCCTGGACATCACTGAGGTTCTCTCATTTCTAAGTGCAAAATTTACTTGACCTTGTAGTGCCGAGGTGCTGGAAGCTTGCTTGCACTGCATGCTGTGAGCCATTCGCTGTGACTTAGGTCGCTGTTGCAGTGCCGCCTTGTCCGACACAGTGTAAGCCTGTGAGCCGGATTTCAATGACAATCGAACTTCATTGAATTAGACAAAGACTGCCGTGCATGTGTGGCAACAGATCAGTTTCAACTCTTTGTACCCACTGGCGCTCCAGACAGCTAATGCGTAATGGATGGGACCATTGTCATATAATGAGGCCATTACAAAGAAACATACGGTAGTTAAAAAGGGTTGTTGGCCTAATAGGTGTTTGTGTATAGGGGGAGGAGTGGATGACGTGCATTTAATCTGTGGGATAAAAGACCCGGGCGAGTTAAATGGCTTGGGAGGTCCTTCCTCCAATCGCAGAGATAAGCTCTGTTATTATGCAGATCGTGCTAATGCGACGCACCGAGTAGTCATCTCCTGGAGCCGACGTGGCTTGGAGATGAACAGTGCTTGTGCTTTTATTTCTATCAGGCTACTTACAGGTTCTTCAATCAGATTGACACCCCGAGTGACGAGCAATGTTCCGTTTTACTAGACTTGACTAAAGGCTGGTTCACAATAAACCGGAAACGAGAATCGGAACGAAAACGAAAACGGTAAAATTGTTAAAATGTACACATTTAAATGTGAGCATTCACAATTAACGAAAAGCTTGACGGAGCCCGAGATCGGGAACGGAGAGTTGGCCAAGTTTCAACTTTGGCGTTCACGTTTCCGATCACATCCCACTACATTCATTCTATTGCCATCTAAAAGCTATTTTGTCGTCGTATATTTTGTAGCAAGAAGACCGTGACATAACCTATGCATTATTTTGTTCTGTGCTGTGCATCATGGAGCAAGTTTTATTTGATGAGATTCTAATATTGAGTGTTGAGGAAAATCCTCACGTTTACGATAAGCGGCGCGCCTCGTATAAAGATGAGAAAATGAAGGAGAATATGTGGCTTGCAATAGCTGCATCTTTGAACACCGATCGGAAGTGAATCATATTTTATTACTGTATTGGTTGTATTACACACTACATATTCACGCTTTAATTCAATAACTACTGTTGTGTTCATTTCTGTTCTATTACAAATGTTTCTTCTCTAATTGTTTTACGTTTTGGTAGACTTAAAATAGGTTGTGATAATAAAGATGCATGGGCATATTTATAGTACCGGTACCTAATGAAATGTTTCAGTTGAAATTTCGAAGTTGGTTAATCTGTGTTTATGTTGGCTGCCTTGTACTCGTGAGAGAACGCCATTGGTCAATTATACACAAATAACATCAGAAAGCGTTATATCGACTTTACATATCGTTATTGACATACATATCGATATGCATAGTCGTGTACGTTGTCGGTTTATTGTGAATCAACAATTTTCATATTCACGTCCTCTGCTTCTCGTTTTCACTCTGGTTCTCCTTCCCGGTTCATTGTGAACCAGCCTTAACTCCTTACACTGCAGTAAAGAAAGATAAATTTGATTACGTAGGTCACTGTCAAGTGTCAACTGTGTTGTCCTAATTTGCTTAAGATTTGTGAACGGCTTTCCGTCTCTGCCCTTTGTAGCTCAGTATGATAAAGAAAGGCACAAACAGATTGTTTTTATTTTATTTATGTATTTATTTTGACTATTACACTTTTACTACGTCATACCACTTTTGACCAATAAAACGGTAGGAAAGGACGTCTTTGAACCAATCATGGCTGCTTATCGCACAATTTTATCGCTTCCTAGCATTTGTTTAATTTTATTGCTTCCTAGCATTTATTTAATTTTATCGCGTCCCTAGCATTTGTTTCTTTGCTTGCCAACATTTGAAACTGCGCTGGTCTGGACGTCAAAAAAATATATATAAAATTACAAATCACTCCAGTCGATGCACAGCAGTTTCAAATATGACTCGCATTGGCATTCAAGAACAAGAATTAATAAAAATCACTGATCATACGTATGCATCTTCTGAAATCCGATTTACAAATAAATGAAGAGCACCATTCGGAAATCCTGAATAAGTTGAATACACTATGTAGGCCTAAATCAACGAGTTCCACTTCTATTACGCACACGTCCAATATAACATCAATTGAACCACCAACCACATTCAAATTTGAAAATTGTACATTCAATAATTATTCCTTTTAAAATTATTCATTCGGAAATTATGAATAAGTTGAATACACCATATAGGCCTAAATCAACGAGTTCACTTCTATTACGCACACGTCCAATATAACATCAATTGAACCACCAACCACATTCAAATTTGAAAATTGTACGTTCAATAATTATTCCTTGTAAAATTATTCATGTTTATTTTTTATGTCATCGTCGTTAATTAAAACTTTTCTAACACTTGTGTACAGTATATTAGTTAGGTTATGTTATAGCTTCTGCTATATGATATTATGGATAGTCACGTATCAGAGATTGTTTAATATTAAGATTTATTGAAAATCATCTGTAAAGTGACGTTGATTACTGGGATTCGGATAATTGAAGTGGAATGTTGCATTTTAATAAAAATGAAACTGAATCAACAATGCCTTCTTGACTAGTAACAGTCCACAGAGTTCAATGATGATTCCATAGTTGGCACAACTGATACCGGTAACAAGAAAACATAATCATAAAACACTACTGCCATCTAGCGTAATGTTGAGATGGTACATATTTGTCAGAAACCAATGTACAAGGCCTGGATATGACATCGTCAGGTTCGATAGTTGATACATTTGAAGACAGTTATATTTTCATAAGCCAATTAATATTTTATTGTATTGGAGTACTTTGTTACTTCTAATCTTTATATACTTTCTTCTAATCGTGTAATAGTCAATTAAATCCCACTCGAGTTTTGATTTTCTCTAGATAAATCAAAACCTCTAGTGAGATTACTGTTGACTATTACACTTTTACTACGTCATACCACTTTTGACCAATAAAACGGTAGGAAAAGACGTCTTTGAACCAATCATGGCTGCTTATCGCACAATTTTATCGCGTCCCTAGCATTTGTTTAATTTTATCGCGTCGCTAGCATTTGTTTCTTTGTTTGCCAACATTTCAAACTGCACTGGTCTGGACGTCAAAAAAAAAAAAAAAAAAAAAACAAACCACTCCAGTCGATGCACAGCAGTTTCAAATATGACTCGCATTGGCATTCAAGAACAAGAATTAATAAAGATCACTGGTCATATATGAAGAGCACCATTAGGAAATTCTGAATAAGTTGAGGGATACACCATGTACATCAACGAGTTCACTTCTTTTACGCACACGTCCAATATAGGCTAACATCAACTGAACCACCAACCACTAAAACATTCAAATTTGAAAATTGTACTTTCAATAATTATTCCTTTTAAAATTATTCATGTTTATTTTTTATGTCATCGTCGTTAATTAAAACTTTTCTAACACTTGTTTATATTATTCAGGTTATGTTATAGCTTCAGCTATATGATATTATGGATAGTCATGTATCAGAGATTGTTTAATATTAAGATTTATTGAAAATCATCTGTCAAGTGACGTTGATTACTGGGATCCGGATGATTGAAGTGGAATGCAACTGTTTTAATAAAAATGAAACTGAACCAACAAAGCCTTCTTGACTAGTAACACTGCCATCGTGATCTAGATCGAGAAGGCATTGCTAGTAATCGTCTACAGAGTTCAATGAAGATTCCATAGTTGGCACAACTGATAGCAAGATAACAGCTAATCATAACACACTACTGCCATCTAACATGCATCTAGCGTAATATTTGTAATGTTGAGATGGTACAATAATACATTTGAAGACAGTTATATTTTTTTGTAAGTCAATTAATATTTTATTGTATTGCAGTACTTCGTTACTTCTAATGTTTATATACTTTCTTCTAATCGTGTAATAGTCAATTAAATCCCACTCGAGTTTTGATTTTCTCTAGATAAATCAAAACGTCTAGTAAGATTACTGTTGATAATAATTGTAACATAAAATATAATATAAACAGATGAAACTTTAGTTCACCCCTGGAAGAGTAGAACTCGTGCTCAGGGGCGGGTTCCTGCATTTAAATTGAGAATATATGATACAATTTGTTTTACGTCTACTACACAATAAGAATATATAAATTTAAATTTACAATTTTCATTATTTATAAAATCCATACATAACTTTTTAAATTTAATACTAGAACTATTAGAATTGACAAGATTAGGATATTTAAATATAAATTTGTTATATATTCTTGGGCCTAAATTACTACTATGATTAAATACTGTAGCAGTGTTGCATTTTGGTTCAAACAATCTTAAAGAATTCAAACCTTTTGTTTCATAACTATGAGAATACAATTCAAAATTATTTCGATTTTTATGTATGAATTTTATTAACACGATATAATAAATTTGTCTTATTTTAAGAACATTAAAGTCTAAGAACAAATTTTGAGATGGAATATCAGTAGGTTTATGAAGACATTTTTTAATTATTTTCTTCTGTAATAAATAAAGTGGGTTAAAATTGGTTTTAAATAAGCTACCCCATCCCATAATTCCATACATTATTAAATTATCGATTGAAATAATGTTAAGTAATAAACTTATTGACAAGTAATTCCTCAATAAAACAAAATAATATATTATTTTACGTAATTTATTACAAAGGTTGGTTCCATTTTAATAAATTAATGTAGCATGTTCCATTTTGCTTCAAAGCTGTTTTCTTTCTCTCGGGTTTATAACTTATAAATGCCTTTGACGAGGGTGGCCAGCAGTGTTAATCTGAAAGTTGTTATTTTTTGTCTGGATTTATTTTTGTATTTATCTCAGTTCTGATGCATGTTTTCGCACGGTTTATCTGCTATCAGTTCTTTTCTTTTTGAGCCACTCGGTGGCTTTTGATTTTATTTGTTGTCGTATTGTATTCTTCATTGTTTGCCATTTCATTGTCCATTAATCCAATATGTGAGGGGAACCATTGAAATACTGTGGTCTTCCGGAGGCTATTTAGAATTCCGTCAACATTTTTGGTTGCACGCAATGTCTTCAGGATAAAAAATAATGTACCACAGTATAGCCACAGTGAGCAAGATCCTAGTGTTTTACCAGTTGCACTTTGAAACACATTGTTTCATTGTGCGTTGTTTTCCTGTCGTGTTAACCGTGATGTTCCCGACTGGTTCAGGTTCTGAACTGTAAACCGAATGTTATGAAGATGAGTGGCTCAGATGGCATTCTGCATAATCCGAGGAAATAAAATATTTTACTTTGTGCCAATAATTGTACTGTTGAGTTAGCCAGTGAGTGTAATTAATTCACACGAACCAGCTATTCTGTTGCAGTAACTCCAGCACTGATCTATTTGCGTACGCGGATGTTGGAAATTGGTAAAGGAGTGAGTCGTTTATATTAAGATAAGTACTTGTCAAATAGCGAGCATTTCTGTATAAAGAGGCCATTCAAACTATATTGCATAAGATAGAGACATAGCCTAATTTGTTTTTAGTAAATCGTTATTTCCTGCTTTTTCTCCCTTTTAAGTATGTGTGTGTGTGTGATTGTATTTCGTGTCCATCAATCTCGCATAAAGTTGTATAAATGAAATCCAGTCCACAACGAGGTTGAAACTCTTGCACACGTCCCGGGATCCTGTCCGCACAGCGAAGCTCTGTGAAACGCTAGACACCACCAAGTACGATCAATTATAGCCACTGCCCTTAAAGATGCCGATTACAACACCTTTGAAGAAGTACATGGTCTCTCCGTCACTGGCAGTACACGGCACATAGATATAATAGCTTCCAAGGAATCTACAACATCTGGATTCATAATTTATTTATTTATTATTTTGCTAATAATTGTAACATAAAATATAATATATACAGAAAAACTCTAGCTCGCCCCTGAAAGAGTAGAACTCGTGCTCAGGGGCGGATTCCTGAATTGAAATTAATAATTATACAATACAATTTGTCTTATGTCTACTGTGCAATTATAGTATATAAATTTAAATTTACAATTTTTCAATTTTTATAAAATCCATACATAACTTTTTAAATTTAATACTAGAACTATTAGAATTGACAAGATTAGGATATTTAAATATAAATTTGTTATATATTCTTGGGCCTAAATTACTACTATGATTAAAAACTGTAACAGTGTTGCATTTTGGTTCCCACTGCATTGATCCCACTGTGCGTTTCGAAACGAATGAGGAACAGCCAGCAGAAGTGGATGAGGAAAAAAAGAATATCTACAATCTTACCATTCCATATTACCTCAAAAAATACCAGCTAGAAGAGCTTGAAGTATTCGGACTTCTGTTGGAGCAAGAGGTACCGCTACTCTCTTCATGAAAGATGTGTTTAAGAGGCTTGGAATACCTACATCTATTATTCCGATTGTAACTTTAGCTGCATTGAAAGGATCAATTGTTCTCCTGAAGCATCACCTATATTCGAAATGAAACTTTTTTGTAACACTTGCCTCTCTAAAACTAGGTATATTTCCACCAATAACAAAATGTATTTGCAGCTATGTACTTCTAGGAGTTTCATTGTCAAAACAAAATTAATGGTTCACTGAACTTGTAAACATTTCTATGGTTAAGTACTCTTTGTCCCTTGTGGCAGCTCACGAATAGTGAGAAGATTTCTAAATTTCATTCAGTTATAATAGACTAGATATTAGAGAATCAATAACCAAGTCTTTTCAGTTACAACAGTCCAAAAACATACAAGACTTGAATTACTCGTATATAAAATGTTGGCAGGATCAGATCTCAGCTGTAGCAGTGAATCCTGACGGTTGGCAGCTGCAGAAATTAGATTTTTACGATGAAATGCTGCATCACAAGAGGAACACTGACATTGCAGACGAATAATAGAAATAGCACCTATTGTTTCATACCTACAACAATACAGACGTCCACACCTGTGGAGTAACGGTCAGCGCGTCTGGCTGCGAAACCAGGTGGCCCGGGTTCGAATCCCGGTTGGGGCAAGTTACCTGGTTGAGGTTTTTTCCGGGATTTTCCCTCAACCCAATATGAGCAAATGCTGGGTAACTTTCGGTGCTGGACCCCGGACTCATTTCACCGGCATTATCACCTTCATATCATTCAGACGCTAAATAACCTAGATGTTGATACAGCGTCGTAAAATAACCCAATAAAAAAAACAATACAGACATGACTGGCTTCAGCTTATGCAAAGAATGGAGCGCACCAGACTACCTAGACAGATGCTTCACTACGCAATACGAGGGAAAAGACTTATTGGAAGACCTTGGTTTGAGACCGTAACAGGCTACTAGGCCTACTACTTGAAAGGATGGTGATGATGATGATGATGATGATCAGGGCTAGGATTTTGATGAAATTGCATCTTTTTTCTAGTAAGCCAGAAACATAGCCGCGTCCACACCTGTGGAGTAACGGTCAGCGCGTCTGGCCGCGAAACCAGGTGGCCCGGGTTCGAATCCCGGTCGGGACAAGTTACCTGGTTGAGGTTTTTTCCGGGATTTTCCCTCAACCCAATACGAGCAAATGCTGGGTAACTTTCGGTGCTGGACCCCGGACTCATTTCACCGGCATTATCACCTTCATATCATTCAGACGCTAAATAACCTAGATGTTGTTACAGCGTCGTAAAATAACCCAATAAAATAAACATAATCGCTTTAGTATTTATATGTTATGTGATAAACTGAGTGTTTTAAGACATATTTGTTAGGGCATTAATTTGCATTTTTTGCCTGTTTCAACTCATAAGAGCATCTTTTGTGTTATCCGGACATTTTTGAGGCATTTTCATTTAATTTTGGCCACGAATCCCCATTATTAATATAAAATAATGTTTATTTCCTTTGATATTTTGTCCATTAATACCCTTTATTTTTTACTTCGTTATTTAACGACGCTGTACCAACTACGAGGTTATTTAGCGTCGATGGAGTTGGTGATAGTGATATATTTGGCGAGATGATGCCGAGGATTCGCCATAGATTACCTGACATTTGCCTTACGGTTGGTAAAAACCTCGGAAAAACCAGATAATCAGCCCAAACGGGAATCGAACCCGCGCCCGAGCGCAACTCCGGATCGGCAGGTAAGCGCCTTAACCGACCGAGCTACGCCGGTGGCTAATACCCATTATTTTGTATAATGTTTTAATCGTCAGTCTACACAAATATTGCCCATTTAACATAGTACACCCCATGTAGTGGATCAGTCCAACCACCCCTTCAATATAGACTCCTCTATACTTGCTAATTCCGGATAAGAGTGGCCTTGTGGTGAACTAAATGAAAACTACATCAGGTAAAATAATTGAAGTGTACCACTTCGAAAAAATTATGTAAAATTAAATAAACTTAAATGTTGGTACTAGAATTAATTTAATTACTAGTCTAAATATTAAATGGTACAAAACTCCTTTTCCTACTAAGTCAGTTTTAGAATGTAAGATCAACTTTTAGGGCATTTTTAAGGGCATTTTTGAAAGATTTTTAGGTCATAAATACCTTGTCTTTAGGACATTTTTTTACGATTTATAAGTCATCAAAATCCTAGCCCTAATAATGATAATAATTCATGATACATCATTATATACAGACGCGCACGCTTACATGCGCATACAGCCAATGTAGGCCTATACCGAAATCATGACGTAGACTGTACGGTACTTATTACAACGTGATATGCCATGGTAGAAATTACGGTAAGCATCTCGGTACAGGAGGCACACGGAGGACTTTGTTCAATTTTGCTTGGTTGAGAATGACACACAATGGTCGAAGGCCTCCAGATGGTAACGGTAACACACGGCACATGTGGCCGGCCGGCGTCCATCCTGCGGTGAGGAGTTCAATGCGGAGGAAGTTGCACTGTCACAGGATTAATATCAACTATCTGGGCCACCAATTATGGGCGGCGGGTCCGTCCCTTTAAGTGAAAGAGCCGACCGGCACGCCCCCTCGGCACAATGTCGGTGTCACTTGGCACATGCTGGACGACCGCACGTGAGACTGGAAGGAAAACGTGGGCGTGACGTAGCGACTAGAGACATTTGGTCTTAGTCTGCGTGTCCCGGAGAAAAGCGCCTTCGAAATGTGCAACTGATATACTATTATTATTATTATTATTATTATTATTATTATTACTTACTTACTGGCTTTTAAGGAATCCGGAGTTTCATTGCCGCCCTCACATAAGTCCGCCATCGGTCCCTATCCTGAGCAAGATTAATCCAGTCTCTATCATCGTACCCCACCTCCCTCAAACCCATTTTTATATTATCTTCCCATCTACGTCTCGGCCTCCCTAAAGGTCTTTTCCCTCCGGCCTCCCAACTAACACTCTATATGCATTTCTGGATTCGCTCATACGTGCTACATGCTCTGCCCTTCTCAAACGTCTGGATTTAATGTTCCTAATTATGTCAGATGAAGAATACATTGCGTACAGTTCTGTGTTCTGTAACTTTCTCCATTCTCCTGTAACTTCATCCCTCTTAGCCCCAAATATTTTCCGAAGAACCTTATTCTCAAAAACCCTCAATCTCTGTTCCTCTCTCAAAGTGAGACTCCAAGTTTCACAACCATACAGAACAACCGGTAATATAACTGTTTTATAAATTCTAACTTTCAGATTTTTTGACAGCAGACTAGATGACAAAAGCTTCTCAACCGAATAACAACAGGCATTTCCCATATTTATTCTGCGTTTAATTTCCTCCCGAGTATCACTTATATTTGTTACTGTTGCTCCAAGATATTTGAATTTTTCCACCTCTTCGAAGTATAAATCTCCAATTTTTATAGTTCCATTTCGTACAATATTCTGATCACGAGACATTATCATATACTTACTCTTTTCGGGATTTACTTCCAACCCTATCCCTTTACTTGCTTCAAGTAGAATTTCCGAGTTTTCCATAATCGTTTGTGGATTTTCTCCTAACATATTCACGTCATCCGCTTAGACAAGCTGCTGATGTAACCCCTTCAATTCCAAACTCTCTGTGTTATCCTGGACTTTCCTAATGGCATATTCCACAGCGAAGTTAAGAAAGTAAATGTGATAGTACTACTACTACTACTACTACTACTACTACTACTACTACTACTACTACTATTATTATTATTATTATTATTATTATTATTATTATTATTATTATTAGGCCTATTATTCTACGATACAGTAGTTATACTTCGCCCTAGAATTTTGCTCCTCCACAAATTTCTATTCTCAGCATCTTATTCAGTAAGATCTATTCTAGTCATACTCTTTCTGACGTCATCCATCCAGTTTTCTCTTAGTTTGTCTCTTTTTGTCCTTTCTCCTTAGTGGAATCCAGCATGATCTTCGGCATTCTTCCATTATCTGTGGCGCGTTAAGTATACCTCTTCATAGAACATCTCGTTATTCATCATCTTTTACAGTATCCACCTCGCGTCAATGGAATTCCTTGTCACAAAGTATTAGGGGCTGCAAGACAATAAACATTTTTAAAAACAGCTTAAAAGATAAGTTTCTTAGCATTTCACTCCAATCATACTGACTTAGACTATGACTGTCTACATTGTTACTCCTTCCTTTAGACATCATCCTGATTGTGCTGTATTTTCAAAATTGTCTCATAATAATCTCTTTCTATTATCTAACAATATTTGAAATATATTAACATTCTATGTATTTTAGCTTAATTCTGCTACATAGTTTGTATTTCAGTGTTTAATTAATAGTTCATAGTATTTTGTTCTTTAATTCGTAAACAACTCTTGTATACATTAGCTCTTATCTAAATCAAATTGTTGAATTCTTTGTAAGTTCATACATACATATGTATACTTTTGCTGGTTGAATGGAAGAGAAGGCCTTATGGCCTTAACTCTGCCAGTTAAAATAAATCATTATTATTATTATTATTATTATTATTATTATTA
The DNA here is from genome assembly GCA_025594305.2 of Periplaneta americana. NCBI lineage: Eukaryota > Metazoa > Arthropoda > Insecta > Blattodea > Blattidae > Periplaneta > Periplaneta americana. Next base: position 157,355,699 of record JAJSOF020000015.1, read on the forward strand.
TTTCCCATCCTCTTCACGTGTCCAAACTATTTTAATCTTCTTTCTTCAATTACTTCAACAACGTTCTTTTCTACCTCAATTATTTCTGTAATTCTATGATTTCTAATTTTTCCCTCCATGATTTTCTCGCCTGTCTCCCCCAAAGGCCATTTAAGTGGGTATTAATTTGTTTTCATGTATCCTAACGCCCAACTTATGTTCCGTATACCATAACACTTCATACCAATGACATAAGTGTGTTTGTTTTATTTGCAATGTTGCTACTGAGTTCAACACGTCAATTAAGCTTATACTCCTGCCTTCACTTTTTATGTTTTCAGTTTCAGCCATACTCTTCTGATCCAAAATATTTAAATTATGGCAGACTCGGCTTATTTCGTCATACTAAGGTTTTGGTGCAAAAATAAAGTTCAAATTAACAAAAAATGTGCTTGGGGTATAGTACATTGCTAGGTTTCAGGAAGTTACATGTCAGCATTTTTACTTGTATGTATTTATTCACACTGCAATGGTTATATACCCGGTTGCAGTGGTAACTAATTACACTCAATAAAGACAATAATAAACACAATTAATAATAACACTAATAATTAATACTAACAATAATTAATAATAATAATAATAATAATAATAATAATAATAATAATAATAATAATAATAATGACCGGGAACATCCTAAGTTAAAATAACATTTAAAGTAAATCTATTTTGTACTTTAAACCTAAGTTCGAACTAAAACCCACGAGTATGATATGTTCATATCTGCACAAGTACCTTTCAACACTACACTCATTTCGCTGTCAACTCACTCACTGCACTGGAACTACGACACATTTCACTGATTCTATCCTGATTTCACTGTTCAAATTCTTTGCACTGCCACTATAAACTATAAAGCTTCACTGACAGGAACACGTTTCACTTACACAGCACACTTCACTGACACGACATACTTCTTCACTGATAGTACACTTCAATAACAAAATATCATTTACACCCTTTAAATACTGCGTATAATTATCGTCTATTAGTAAGGTCCTTAAGCCTATTTTTAAATACATTTTTGGTTGTTGGTAAAGCCTTTAGTAAGTCTGCAGGTAAAGCATTCCAGTCCCTGATAGTACGATTGAGAAAAGAAAACTTTCCAGTGTCCGTCCTCTGTCTTCTTTCCCTCAATTTATATGAGTGGTCGTTCCTTGAAGAGTAATTTGGCGGCTGCAACCTATTTTTTATTTCTCTCCAGGCAGGCTCATCTCTGTATGTTTTGAACAGTGCGCATAATCGAATTCGCGTTCTCCTGTCCGTGAGTGTGTGTTATACAATAATTACAAACAAGCTATACAAATAAACAAAACAAATTAGCACTCTAGAAGGGCTGGTGATAGTACAAGGGTATTTTGGTGATAGTTCTCAAATTCAAAATATTTAGGTATATTCGGTCAGATTTTCAATACCTCAGTCAGATTCATACCTACAGCACAAACAATTGAAGCTCTTTCCGTATTGTGAATTTTATTAGTAACAACAATGTAATTTATTCGTCACAACAATAATTCCTTTCTACAATTCACCTTAAACGCTCTCGTCAATAATTGGATCTTCACTCAACACATTATTTGTTATAGCACTCCACCGACGACAATGACAGTTTACTTGGACTATTACGCACAACAATGAACTGTTAATCTTAACTAATATTTACAAAGCACTATTTACAAATCAGAACTGCCCGTTCTCAGTTCACAGTTCTTCTATCTCAGTCACTCGAGTTCACAGTATCTCGAACCACAGACCTTCAGAGACAGTTCACTGTACTCGAACTCGGGTCCCTCCAACTGCGGTCCACTGCACTCGAACTCAGGTCCCTCCAACTGCGGTCCACTGCACTCGAACTCAGGCCTTCGGATGCTGACGCAGATGCGGACGCACACTCGAGTCGAACTCCGGCTGGCTTGCTTGCTCTGGCTTTCTCACTGACTGAATAACTGAAAACTCTGAAACTCTGCTCGAGTTCGCTGGTGCTTCTTCTTTATAGCAAAATCATAGTTGCGAGAATTTTCTACAGGTGTGTAGAGAATTATCTCGATATCTCCACATCGACAGACTTCTGGAATAGTCGAGAAGGTCGTTCCACATTCACTGCGTTAAGTAGCAGCTGCGCGCGCAGACTCGCTCCACTCTCTCGCCGTGTTGGCCCTTTCCCTCTTCGCCGCGCGCCATCACAAAGTGCTCCGCGCGATCTTCTCTCTTGCGGGACGCTGGTCGTGAGTTCGAATCTCACGTCGCTGTCACAGTATTTTGGAAGTTACTGATATGTATCGTGAAACTATCGATCACAATAGACACACTGAATCTATATATCTTGTCGTGGTCGAAATTTCCTGAGCAGGCTAAGAGCTATTATACTTACCATCCGGCTTTTCTTTAAGTATAGATCTTCTTTGTTTGACTCCTGAGGATGATGCTGTTCCTTGTCTATCTTCCAAAGTCACTTGTCATTCTCCATGACTGCTGCTTTGGTTCCTTCCTGGTTCTCGTCGAACTTGTCAAGAAACAGACGAGTTTTCTCTGCCGCAGTTTTCCTTTGTTTTAGACACAATCAACTGCCTCTTTCTTGTCACTTGTATCGTATTTCTTTTCACATTTGACCGTGCGATTATCTGCTACTTCCAACGTGCACGACATATCTGATGCTATGAATACACAGACAGATATTTTACGTTTTATGTATTCAATATTTCTTCCACTAGTGTGTGTTGTTATAGTAACTTATATAAAAATTTAAAGAAAAAAAAAGTCTCGTGAAATAAGAAAAACGCTAAGAAAATAACCTCCCAAGATAAGACGTGTTACATAATCAGTGTATTGATAGGTTCATATTACAATGAAGAAGTCAACACAATCAAATACATAGCACAAGAAAATGATTACAACCCAAACATAATAGACAGCATCATAAGGAAGACAAAACAAAAACTCAACAAACACAAAAACGCAACACAAACACAAGAATACAAGAAATACATCACACTAGCATACGAAAACAAAAACACACGCAAGATCGCATCCTCATTCAGAAAACAGAAATACAACATAGCATACAGAACAGAAAACACACTACAAAGACATCTCAACACACAGACAACACAAACAAACAAATACAACCACACAGGCGTATACAAACTCACATGCAATAGTTGCGACAGTTTCTACATTGGACAGACAGGCAGATCATTCCAAACTCGATACAAAGAACACATTAAAGCAATAACCAGAAGACACAATACATCTACATATGACGAACACATAACTAATGCTAACCACACATACAATAACATAAATACAGACATGGAAATCCTACACACACAACCCAAGAACCAAAAACTCAACACACTAGAACAATATGAAATATACAGACACACTAAAACACACCCTAATCAAATTCTCAACACACAGATCAATTTCAGAACACACACACTATTTGACACCACATTTCAACAATCGAACGCACCCACACAACAGGCGGCGAAGTTCGAGATGACGCCGAGATCTATAGGTTCTGAGGATTGTGTGAAGAAGCACCGAAACAGTTGTAAGCCGCACATGCTTATCCAATTAACAGGAGTATGCCGGCCCGGATGGCTCAAGCGGTAGGGGCACGGCATGTCTCTATCGCTTGGTCCGAAGGGTTGTGGGTTCGAGTCCCGGCTCGGGCATGGGTGTCGTGTTTGTATTAGTGTAAGTAAAACAAAGGAAACAAACGAAAAAGTAAAAACAGAAAAACAAAGCTAACTTTAGTAAACGGCCTCTGGCCGGGCTTAAAAAAAAAAGTAAGATCGCCATTTAATCAATTATTCATATTTTTTTTATCAAGAAGTATAGAATGTCTACAAAAAGACAATGAAAATATTGGCATTAGTGTGGTATGGAATTATCCGGTTTTGACTGAAAATAGTGATTTTACCTTACTGTTTCCATGGAAATGACCGAGTGAGAATAAAAACAGCAGGCTAACATATTCAGAAAGATGCCTCTCTAAACATACCGAAACTGTAAAAACCTCATTTTTTGTTTCCGGTGAAAATGATCGGTTTTGTTCGCAACCTGCACAGTTATTGAGGGGGGGGGAGAAGGCAGAGACATGGCTTAGCGGCGTATGCCCCTCGGTCTGGCACAGCCGCCGCGCCGGTCTCGTCTTCGACAACTCCGCACTTTGTAACAAATTATTTGCTTTCACGCATGGAAATTAAATTTATTCGACCCGCCGGTGCGAAGTATTTACAGTAATTAACAGGCGCGGGGTGGACTGCCGTCGTAAACATCGGCATTCGTGACAAAATAAGCAACGGCCCCGTGCCTCCCTGAATGACGTGGCAAATCCGTGATGCAGCACGTAGCTGGGTGGGTCCGCAATAAATATGTGATAGATAGACATAAATCGCGTCGATAATTAACAGAACTATTACGGCGGTTAGTTTCGCTTTCCATGAGCCACGAGTTACGGCGCCCACCCTGTGTCGCGCTGCAGAAGAAAAGGCGACGCAGGAATAGAAATTAATGCAGCTTAAGAGTTAACAGGAGGAGCGGGACATGGCAACCCGCTGTACAAGAACACGGACGAGTTATTATTACCAGCAACATTACAAGAGATAATTCGCGAGGACGTAGCCCGAGTAAATTATCCAGAGAGATGAGGACTAGCGTGATATTTGAATAAGAGTACGTATTTCGACATTGATAATAAATGAATAAAATAAATAAATAAAATTAAATAAATAAATGGATGGATGGATAGATAGATAGGTAGGTAGATAGATAGGTAGGTAGATAGATAGATAGATAGATAGATAGATAGATAGATAGATAGATAGATAGATAGATAGATAGATAGATAGATAGATAGATAGATAGATAGATACATAGATAGATAGATAGATAGATAGATAGATAGATAGATAGATAGATAGATAGATAGATAGATAGATAGATAGGTAGATAGATAGATAGATAGATAGATAGATAGATAGATGAATTTAATGTCATTCATTAATTTACAGCCATAGACAACGTCAGAGTAGATATATATATATAATACATGGCTACTACAATATGAATAAATGTAAGAATAAAATAAAAAAATAAATATAGAATCACTAGATAACCTCAAAAACAGATTAACAGTTTTAAAAGAAATAGTATAAAATCAGGTTAAAACGTACAGATTTGTCAATTACATGAGGTTAAAACAAATAGTATCTAAAACGTAATATTGCTAAAATCATTGACACTGTAGATTGGATTTGCCATCAATGTCCTTCTCACCATCCTTCTGAAAGTAAATAAATGGATGAATAAATAAGCAAATAAATCAACAAATAGGTAAGGGAAGGGAACCTATTACATTAATTTACACTGATTATAGATGAAATCAGTGCGAGCAAGTTTTGTCAAATAAGTTTTTTGATACGTTCAATAGTTGCTAAAGTACGAAATGTAGGCTAATGCGTTGCAACGCTGTAACGCTCCTCTAGCAAGTCTCGCGGAGTGGACGATTACTCACCCCAACTGCTGAGCAATGGCCTCAAGGAACATTACAGTGTTGCAACACGTTATATTTCATACTCTCCAAACTATTGGACGTGTGAAAAACTTATTTGATAAAACTTGTTCGCATTGACTTCATCAGTAACATCTGTCAATTAATGCAATAGAGTCCCTCCCCTGTATATAATTACAAATGATCCTGTTAAAACTTCAATCACATGTCCAAATTGAAGTGTAAAATTTCATCGCTCTGTACCTTACAGTTGCTAGGGAACTGGGACATGAAATGTGCAGTTTGAACATTGTCAAGGTAGGACTTGCCCAACCCCTTTGGGTGCCCTCAAATGCAGAATAGGCGACCAAATCGGGCCAAAGAGAGAAATAGATACTAATGATGGAAGCTATAATTCAGTTGCGAAACATTGCAGGGTTCCGCACACGGTGCAAATACCCAAAATTATTTTCCTCAAGGAACAGGAAAAATAATAAAGAAAAGAAGAAAAACACGTAGATTGTATATTGTTGTTTGTTGTTGTTTAGTCAACTGTCCGAAGATAGGTCTGAACCTCACATGTGATAGGCCTACCAAGAAGGCACCACTTGTGAGGGAACTAGGCCATGAGTAAATACAGTAGAACCCCGATTAACAGATTGTTGGATTATCCGTCTGTCATTCTCTCCTTTTTTGTTGCAGAAAAAATATTGAGTACTGTACAATATAGGTATTAGTACGTTTTTTTTTTTAAATAGAGAGTGCTATTACAAGCCTTTGTTTTTACACATTATGATCTACTGTTCGAGTGACCTGTTTAATTTATCTGCAAAACGTCTTCCAGAAGTGACAAAGGAATACATGTTGTGCTAAGTATTAAAGAGAAGTGCATATAATTGAGTGGTTTTGGAAAAGAGGAATTGTGATTCATCTCACATCGGAATACGAGGTTGGTGTAACAACTGTCCGAGATTTAATAAAAAAACAGGGATAAAGTGTATAAATAACTTAAATCTATAACATGAGACATATAGTTTTCCTATCTTTCCACAGAAATCTATCATATGAAGTTTCCTTGACCCTTAGAAACCCGTCATTGATATTCATTCATTCATAGTGTTCTCTCACTGCAAACCAGCATTCTCCAGTCTTTCTTATTTTCTAGCGTCCTCTTACTCTTCGCATATGATCCATATATCTTAATGCCGTCTATTATTTGATAACTTCTTCTGGCCCGAAATCTTCACCCGTTCACCATTCCTTCCAGTGAATCCTTCAGTAGGCAGTTTCTTCTCAGTCAGTGACCCAGCCAATTCTTTCTTCTCTTCCTGTTCAGTTTCAGCATCATTCTTTCTTCACCCGCTCTTTCCAACACTGCTATCATACTTAAAACTTTTGATCCATTACGTACTGTGTTAAAACACATGACCACGGAGAAAATTACGACACTGCATTATGCAACAATTTATGAAAGTCTTCTATGGTACGGATTATCCGATTTTTTCGATTAACCGTTCAGCTCACCCCGTTCATTACCACGGATAATAGAGATTCTTACTTACTTACTGGCTTTTAAGGAACCCGGAGGTTCATTGCCGCCCTCACATAAGCCCGCCATCGGTCCCTATCCTGAGCAAGATCAATTCATTCTCTATCATCATATCCCACCTCCCTCAAATCCATTTCAATATTATTTTCCCATCTACGTCTCGGCCTCCCTAAAGATCTTTTTCCCTCCGGCCTCCCAACTAACACTCTATATGCATTTCTGGATTCGCCCATACGTGCTACATGCCTTGCCCATCTCAAACGTCTGGATTTAATGTTCCTAATTATGTCAGGTGAAGAATACAATGCGTGCAATTCTGCGTTGTGTAACTTTCTCCATTCTCCTGTAACTTCATCCCTCTTAGCCCCAAATATTTTCCTAAGCACCTTAGTCTCAAACACCCTTAACCTAACTTATGTTCCTCTCTCAAAGTGAGAGTCCAAGTTTCACAACCATGCAGAACAACCGGTAATATAACTGTTTTATAAATTCTAACTTTCAAATTTTTTTGACAGCAGACTGGATGATAAAAGCTTCTCAACCGAATAATAACAGGCATTTCCCATATTAATTGTGTTTAATTTCCTCCCGAGTATCATTTATATTTGTTACTGTTGCTCCAAGATATTTCAACTTCACCTCTTCACAAGATAAATTTCCAATTTTTATATTTCCATTTCGTACAATATTCTCGTCACGAGACATAATCATATACTTAGTCTTTTCGGTATTTACTTAAAAACTTAATAATAGAGGTTCTACTGTAAATAAAAAGAGGGATAATGGAAGAAATGCAGAAAGAAGGAAAATGGTAAAGAGAAAAGAATATAAAATGAATAAGATAAAAGAATAAAAATGAAGGAAACACTGAAAAAAAATAAGAAAAGGACATTACGAATAGGATTTCACATGTGGCTGACAGGACAACCAATCGAAGTAATAATAAGAAAACGGAGGAGGAGGAGGAGGCTAGAGTCGTGTTTAGTCTAATAACTGGGAGGCTGATGTAATATTTGAACATGCTTGTAAGTGTCAGACGTCAGAGTGTCAAGCCTCATCAACGAAGATGTATCGGATAAGCAACACCTCGAGGTGTCCATGTCGGTGGTCTGCATTCCTCGCCGGTAGCCCACACAATGCCGCGTATCTGCACATCTAGAGTGCCTGCGTGACAGGCAGGAGGATGTTTTAAAATCGGCCACGGCACATCTTACTACATTCCTTCATTCACTATCAGCCTCTCGTCCATTTGTTCAGCTTACAATGTCGTCGTCATCATCATCGGAAGTACTCCCCGAAAAAATTGAAAAGATTGGTAATATTAAATGACATTACTGAAATAATGATATAATACATTATGCAACGAGCCTATAATGATAGTAATTAAGACGTGAGTATGATCGTTTATGAAACGAGCGCAAGCGAGTTTCATAATTTTCATACGAGCGTCTTAATTACCATTATAGGCAAGTTTCATACGACTTTTTATGCTCGACCATATTTCTAACTTGAAATTATTCAGAAGTATTCATTTTATTCGTATCTGACTGAAGATCGGAAGTGTCCTTGTGCATAGATCGTAAATTGTGAGATGTGCGCAGACGCGAAAGTATTGATTTTTTCCGAGGAACATTAATATCATTGACCTTGATGTAATCTAGAGAATAACATGAACTAATTTTGATATAACCTGGAAATTGATTTAGAATTGAAAAACGAGATGACAAATTGAATTTATTTGAATAGTCTATTATTTACAATTAACGCTAATCATTATAGTAACAGAACATAACCTTCTGCGACAGTATTGGATTTCCAGCCTCCGTGACGTTTGCCTCGTTGTCTTTCGATTTAATGTCCGAGAATAATCGAAAACCTGAATTTTAATGAATAGGTGTACTTTAATGACATGCATTAAAGGCCTGCTACCAGGTGTATAATTACTACTTTTCGGCATGGTCGATCATAAAGAATATTGTTAAATAAAGCAAACCGAAATACAATTTCAAAATTTTATAAAGTAATGGCCATCCCAATTTTAATATATGGATCCGAGAATTGGACACTAAGAAAGCAACAACAGAAAAGGATTGTATCAATAGAAATGAAGTTTCTGCTTGCCATAGCATACTAAAAATTACTGGACAATCAAGAAATCATAGTAGAACTACTAAGATTTATTTCAAATCATCCGTCCTCAAGTGAGGTTGACCACTGGTATCCGGAATTAACAAACATAAAAGATAAAGGGAAATGAAACGAGCAAAATACTGATTCGATTTGTACATTAAAACAAAAATTTATGTGTTAACATATAGATGATAGTGTAGAATTTGGAGAGAGGCCTTCAGAATTTCCATTACACCTTCTGAACCTCATGAAAGGGAATTTGAAAGGATTTAAGGATATTACATGTAAATTTTGGTAAACAACCCCTCGCTCCAAATAGTAAGCCTGCATCATCCCAGTTGTAAGGCGAGGTACATACTGAGGTATGGAAGACAAGGTACATATTTAGCTCGCTTGTCATCATTTATCTGCAGTGCTTGATTCGTGTCTCGTTCAAAGCAAATCGTAGGGTCTAAGACCATCGCTTTCTGGGTTCTTCTATTGATGGCAATTATATCGACTCTTCTATGAGAATCATCTTCAGACACACAATGAATCTCCTCATGTACTTCCCATCCTCTGTTTCTTAGCAGGTTGGCAATTGCTGTACGGGCACGATGGTGTCTGTTGTTACGGAGTAGCTCTCCCTTCTTACAGAACCCCAGTACGTGGCCAGGTGTCGTTAAAAGTTATAGACAGATTTGGAAAGACCACCTATCCAAAGCATGCAAGAAACCTACAGCCCTAAAGGACGCCCAAGACGAAGGCGACGGAATAATCAGTTTTTGAATAGAACAACATAGTCCGAATCCTTGAAGCTGATGATGATGATTATTGACATAATGCTGATAATTCTGTTAACTACAGAGGCCTATGTAAAACATTAATTATGGACACAGAGTTATTTCTCTTTAACAGTTTTACAAAATACATCCTTTTTCCAGTTGAGCATTAATTTTATCCATATTTCAGATTGGAGTTAAAACAAGAGTAGGCCTAATAATAAGCTATATTGAGGTCAGTCTAAAAGACACCTCAACATCGGAGGTCGAAAAAATATTCATGAATGCTAAACCCGGGGTACATCAAAGAGAAAGAAGAGGAATCATCTTTCATTGGTGATGTACAAAAAGTCATATTCTTCAGGTTTAAACTATTCATAACAATAGGGCAGCGGTGGCGAAAATGCCATCGTGCGCCGAGCCACTGTGTAAGCTGCAACGTGCATAACACCTATGGAGGGAGGCGGACACACGAAGGGAAGGTGAAGCAACTGTCTGACTTATTAACGGATTTTCATTTTCCTTAAGTCAAGCACTTAAATTAAATTATATACAGTACAAGGCAACAAACTAATGTTTAGTACGTGTAACGAAGAAAGAAATGAACAATATCACAACCTAAAATTAACTGTCTTCAGAATGTCTCTGCGATAAAGTTTCAAAATCAGGAATTATGTCACTTACTGCCAGTCGTAGTTGGTCACGAAGGTATCTGTCTGTCAGTCGTGATCTAAATTTGATTTTTACTACTTTAATTGTTGAAAATAATTTTTCACAAACGTAAGTTGTAGCGAACATGGCTTCAACAGAGCAAGCGAAACAACGAAGCTTCAAATATTTATTTTTTGCCAAAGATTTGAAAAGTTCAACATTTGTCAAGTTCTTACATCTAGCTTTCATTTAACATCACATTGTTAATCTGTGACTTTAAATTGAAGATCTAACCGCATTATTCGTACATCTGCTGAAAAAGGATCTACGTACAGAGATAATAATAATAATAATAATAATAATAATAATAATAATAATAATAACACTTAATCTTTTAATGTTTCATCAGTAACATGTAGTAACTTATAATGCCGTTTTATGTTATACAACCGTTTTCCTCGTAATACTTGTGAACAAATCATACATTTAATATTCTCATCATATTGGCATAAAAAAATGCGTCCTCCCATCCTACTTGAAACTTTCGTTTTTGTAGAGGTACATGGTTTCGAGAGAGACATTGCGACGATACGCCACTCGCAGGTCAGAGACAAATACAAATGGAACGGAGTTTGACTCCAGTGAGTGAGAGGGTGGGGGTTGGGGAAGGTAGGAAGCAAGGGAAATGCACTGCGAGCCACAATGTGCTCGTGAATCGCATTTTTGACACGGCTGCAATAGGGTGTTTACACTTTCACTACGTCGTACTACTTTTGACCAAAAAGGACGTGTTTCAACCAATCTTGGCTGCTCATCGCACCATTTTATCACTTCCCTAGAATTTGTTTCTTGTTTAAAAACATTTCAAACTGAAAAATCTTTAGGGTATTATAAAACATGCTTTGCGATCGTCATTTTCTTCCTGCATACATAGTCGACTGAAAATGGCGGCTCCGTTCAAACGTTTTGGTGAAAGTAATATTAGTGAAATAGAATTTTACTAAGTTAATTAATATCTATTTTATTGTATTAGATTACTTTATATTTCTTCTAATTTTTATAGGTATATTTTCTTCTGTTTTTATCACCTCCCTACCATTTGTTTCTTTGTTTACCAACATTTCAAACTGCAAATTCTTTACGGTACAATGAAACATGCTTTGCGATCGTTATTTGTTTACCGCATAGTCAACTGAAAATGGCAGCTCCGTTCAAACATTTCGGTGAAGCTAACATTAGTGAAATAGAATTTTAGCAAGTCAGTTAATATTTTATTGTATTAGAGTAGTTTATTTCCTCTAATCGTGTTTTACTGCAAACCATTCTCCAATCTTCCTATTTTCTGCCTTCCTCTTAGCCTCCACATGTCATTGTTGGATATCATTTGATACCTTCCTCTGCCGCGAACTTTTCTTCAGTTCACCATTCCTTCCAATGCATCCTTCATTAGGCAGTTTCTTATTAGTGATTTTTCGTTTCGCTATGTTTATGTATTTAAAAGTCATATACGATTCTAATGTCACACTTCGTCACCAAGCGGTTGGCAAGAGAAGAAAGCTAGAATCAGAAACAAACGGTCGCAAGTTGCATAATTAGCAATTACTAGATAGAGCCGATGTGGGCGGCCACGACGAGGTGTTGAGGTGCTCGCCTGACCTCCGGGGGCACATCGGAGGCGGAGGTCTGCTGTCAGGCGGTCTGTCAGTTTCCATTTCTCAGACTGGGCGCTTTCTTCTTAGGAGGTCCAGTTGGCTTTGTTTCAGCCATACCCGGCAGGGAAGTGGGAACATGCAGCTGAGTACAGATTTCACAACATGTTCCGCTTCTGCTCTTTCTGATCACCAAGCACGAAAATTCCTTTACGCTGTTGCTATCAATGAGTTCCTGTTATGATAAATAAAATTGAAGAATATGGAGTAAAACAATATTATAGTGTATTTTTAGTAGACCTAATAGCGTAATAGGCTTTGAACGTTTAGAATTCCCACACAGAAACTTATTGCTAGGGAAACCATTCTTCATAACACAAAACTATATTGAAATAGACCCATTACAGTGCACTTATTGTTGCTTAGTTACCATTACGATGCAGTTTTGCGAAGGCTTTGGAATAATATTGCTCTAAATTTTCAATGCAAAAATATTGTATTTGAAATTATCTTAAATATGATCGTGCAAAAAATGTTGTACAATACACGTTTGTGAGGTGCATTACAAAATTTCGGGAACTGACAAATTCGCTCATTACACGTTTGTGAGGTGCATTACAAAATTTCGGAAATTGAAAAACTCGCTCAATACACGTTTGTGAATGCATTACAAAATTTCGGAAATTGAAAAACTCGCTCAATACACGTTTGTGAGGTGCATTACAAAATTTCGGAAATTGAAAAACTCGCTCAATACACGTTTGTGAGGTGCATTACAAAATTTCGGAAATTGAAAAACTCGCTCAATACACGTTTGTGAATGCATTACAAAATTTCGGGAATTTGAAAAATTCATTCTCTTCGTTTTTCAAACTTTTCCTCAATTTTGTAAAAAGCACTTCCCAACATTGGTACGTAATATACTATTGCATAACGAAAAGTTGCATTTGTTTAGATCACACTTGTGCACATTTAAAAGACAAAACTCTTTCAGTCATTTAATTTCATAATATACTGCTCTCTTAAATTAACTGAACATATTGGGTATTAAATCAGTGGGTTTTCTAAAATACGCTATGAAATGTTTCATATATATATATATATATATATATATATATATATATATATATATATATATTTTTCGAAAAGAAGCACAAACGAGCAAAATTATATTGGACTTTATTGTTTAAAATATTTCAAAGAGTAACCCTTTGAAATGAATGACATTACTAACAGTTCACTCTGTATAGGCTATTGGTGATCCGTCTGTCGTTCGTAACATCTATGTCGCTTTCGTCGTAACCAGCTTAACAAGGAATCAGAAGGCAAAGTATTCCACACGCTGCCGACGTGCGTCGTCCTGTATTCTGTAACTGATGTAGGCTGTACTTAGTCTGATAAGACCAAACGAAGACGGAAGAGGTTGAGTCGCCGCCAATCAGACAGCTGACATCTCGCTCGGCCGACCAGTCGGTGATAGATCGTATTGGGAAGGGCGCCTAAACCGTCCACTTTGCGCCAGATCAATTAAAATCCGAAAACGGGTGTTTCAAGTCGAGTCTTCTATCGTTCCGTTAATCCTGTAAACCGACTATTTGAGTTCATATCCAGAAATTCGCTGAAATTTGTGTTGGAAAAGATGGTGCTGGCGTTTTCCTTCCTTTTCTCATTTCTTACGCCAGCGTTGTCAGAGACTAAACGGAGCGGAGCGCTCCATTATGACTCCTTGGGTGCTCCGGTGTTTCCACAGACATAAGCAAGTTCACGCTCCGACTGCACTCTCTAGCTCCACAACCGGTTTTGGAGCTTACAACTCTGACACTACTGTCTTACGCGCTGAAATTGAACTGGTGCAGATGTTAAGGCTGATTCACAATAAACCGGAAACGAGAATCGGAACGAAAACGAAAACTGTAAAATTGTTAAAATGTGTACATTTAAATGTGAGCATTCACAATTAACGAAAAGCTTGCCGGAGCCCGGGATCGGGAACGGAGAGTTGGCCAAGTTTCAACTTCGGCGTTCACGTTTCCTATCACAGCCCACTAGATTCATTCTATTGCCATCTAAAAGCTATTTTGTCGTCATATATTTTGTAGCAAGAAGACCGTGACATAACCTATGCATTATTTTGTTATGTGCTGTGCATCATGGAGCAAGTTTTATTTGATGAGATTCTAATATTGAAATCCTCACGTTTACGTTAAGCGGCGTGCCTCGTATAAAGATGAGAAAATGAAGGAGAATACGTGGCTTTCAATAGCTGCATCTTTGAACACTGATCGTAAGTGAATCATATTTTATTACTGTATTGGTTGTATTACACAATACATATTCATGCTTCAATTCAATAACTACTGTTGTGTTCATTTTTATTCTATTACAAATGTCTCTTCTCTAATTATTTTACGTTATGGTAGACTTAAAATAGGTTGTGATAATAAAGATGCATGGGCATATTTATAGTACCGTACATAATGAAATGTTTCAGTTGAAATTTCGAACTTGGTTAACCCGTGTTTATGTTGGCTGCCTTGTACTCATAAGAGAACGCCATTGGTCAATTATACACAAATAACATCAGAATGCGTAATATCGACTTTACATATCGTTATTGACATGCATATCGATATGCATAGTCGTCTACGTTCTCGGGTTATTGTGAATAAAAACTTTCATATTCACGTCCTCTGCTTCTCGTTTTCATTCTGGTTCTCGTTCCCGGTTTATTGTGAACCAGTCTTTAGTCGCTTCACTTTCTCCCGGAGGGAGTCATGCTTGGAGTTTTATCGTCTTTTGAAGCCCGTCTCCTTCGACCGGGTATGAACCGGGGGATCTCGTGTCCAGTGGCCAGCACGGTAAGCGATGACGCAAACAGGTGAACAGCGTACGTCAGATGGGTGACTTCACTTGTCGTGGTGGATTCATTGCAGGTATGGTTGATTAAGCCAGGGATATCGCAATGACGATGTTGCTAAGCAACATGACGCTTCTTACGATAATGCACCTTGAGCAGACCGTGAGTGAGTTGGCATCTACCAGTCAGGTAATAATGCCGTCGCACAGTGGGGAAAAGTAGAGTTTAAGTGGACAAAAATAAAAAAAAAGATAAAGTCGCTGTTTCTTTGAGAAAAGAATATAGAACTATTCCATAATAATCTGGCTATTAGACTATATAAATATTATTGTTAAAACCCTTTCCGAAAGTCTCTGATAACATCGTGGAATCTTTATTGCAGTCACTTCCGTCATATCAGTTCAATCAGTAGCTGTGGTTAGTCCTGCAGAAGTGTGTTGTGAATGTCTTAACGGAAGTGTATTATCACAGCCTCTTGTATTTCTTCGTAAATTTCTACTTTTAACCTTATGATTAAAAAAAAATACATGTCACGCAATTATTTAATAATATTGTGACAGCGACGTGAGATTCGAACTCACGACCAGCGTCCCGCAAGAAAGCAGATCGCGCGGGGACGGCGAGCGGCGGAGAGAAGTAAGGGGAAAGGGCCTACGTGGCGAGAGAGTGGAGAGAGAGTGCGCGCGCATCTGGTGCTGGTAGAGAGGAGAGGGCTCTGGATTTTTCTGGAGTGCCATCTCTAGAGACGCGTGGAACTTTCGAGGCTACGTCGCTGTGGTTATAAATTACGGACGCGAAGGAACGACAGCAGTTTTCAGTTAATCAGTCAGTGAGAAAGCCAGAGCAAGGAAGCCAGTCTTGTGTACCAGAGTTCGACTCGAGTGTGCGTCCGCAACTGTATCAGCATCCGAAGGCCTGAGTTCGAGTGCAGTGGACCGCAGTTGGAGGGACCTGAGTTCGAGTACAGTGAACTGTCTCTGAAGGTCTGTGGTTCGAGATACTGTGAACTCGAGTGACTGAGATAGAAGAACTGTGAACTGAGAACTGATAGTTCTGATTTGTAAATAGTGCTTTGTAAATATTAGTTAAGATTAACAGTTCATTGTTGTTCGTACTAGTCCGTAATTTATAACCACAGCGACGTAGCCTCGAAAGTTCCACGCGTCTCTAGAGATGGCACTCCAGAAAATCCAGAGCCCTCTCCTCTCTACCAGCACCAGATGCGCCCGCACTCTCTCTCCACTCTCTCGCCGCGTAGGCCCTTTCCCCTTACTTCTCTCCGCCGCGCGCCGTCCCCGCGCGATCTGCTTTCTTGCGGGACGCTGGTCGTGAGTTCCAATCTCACGTCGCTGTCACAATATTAACTAGGTAACAACGCAGTTTCTTTCTGGGCATTGGAAATTTGGAACTTACTTCGACAGATTCAACATTCCAGCAGACATCGACTCTACATGCTCCTGCCGCGAAGACCTTCACAGCGTGAAACACCTTCTGTTTGACTGTCCTATTATTGAAGCAAAGAGATTTCAAATAAAGACACATCTTCTGGACTGCGACACTGAATACAGGACTCCACTATGTGAAGTGATCAAAAACCTTGTTGCTACAGACAATGTATAGACTTGCTAAACTTTATCTTTAAAAGACTGTAGATACATATTTCACCATTATCTGTGTAGAAATAAGTAGTATAGATAAGTAATGTACCGTATAGCAAAACTAAAACCCTAGCATACCGCTTGGTGAATTAGGTTCTTTTCCACGGATATTTAATAATAATGATACTTACTTACTTACAAATGGCTTTTAAGGAACCCGAAGGTTCATTGCCGCCCTCACATAAGCCCGCCAGCGGTCCCTATCCTGAGCAAGATTAATCCAGTCTCTATCATCATACCCCACCTCCCTCAAATCCATTTTAATATTATCCTCCCATCTACGTCTCGGCCTCCCCAAAGGTCTTTTTCCTCCGGTCTCCCAACTAACACTCTATATGCATTTCTGGATTCGCCCATACGTGCTACATGCCCTGCCCATCTCAAACGTCTGGATTTAATGTTCCTAATTATGTCAGGTGAAGAATACAATGAGTGCAGTTCTGTGTTGTGTAACTTTCTCCATTCTCCTGTAACTTCATCCCGCTTAGCCCCAAATATTTTCCTAAGCACCTTATTCTCAAACACCCTTAACCTATGTTCCTCTCTCAGAGTGAGAGTCCAAGTTTCACAACCATACAGAAGAACTGGTAATATAACTGTTTTATAAATTCTAACTTTCAGATTTTTGGACAGCAGACTGGATGATAAGAGCTTCTCAACCGAATAATAACACGCATTTCCCATATTTATTCTGCGTTTAATTTCCTCCCGAGTGTAATTTATATTTGTTACTGTTGCTCCAAGATATTTGAATTTTTCCACCTCTTCGAAGGATAAATCTCCAATTTTTATATTTACATTTCGTACAATATTCTGGTCACGAGACATAATCATATACTTTGTCTTTTCGGGATTTACTTCCAAACCGATCGCTCTACTTGCTTCAAGTAAAATTTCCGTGTTTTCCCTAATCGTTTCTGTATTTTCTCCTAACATATTCACGTCATCCGCATAGACAAGAAGCTGATGTAACCCGTTCAATTCCAAACCCTGCCTGTTATCCTGAACTTTCCTAATGGCATATTCTAGCGCGAAGTTAAAAAGTAAAGGTGATAGTGCATCTCCCTGCTTTAGCCCGCAGTGAATTGGAAAAGCATTAGATAGAAACTGACCTATACGGACTCTGCTGTATGTTTCACTGAGACACATTTTAATTAATCGAACTAGTTTCTTGGGAATACCAAATTCAATAAGAATATCATATAATACTTCCTCTTAACCGAGTCATATGCCTTTTTGAAATCTATGAATAACTGATGCACTGTACCCTTATACTCCCATTTTTTCTCCATTATCTGTCGAATACAAAAAATCTGATCAATAGTCGATCTATTACGCCGAAAACCGCACTGATGATCCCCAATAATTTCATCTACGTACGGAGTTAATCTTCTCAAAAGAATATTGGACAAAATTTTGTACGACGTCAACAAAAGTGATATTCCTCGAAAGTTACCACAGTTGGTTTTGTCCCCCTTTTTAAAAATAGGTACAATTATGGACTCAGTGACAGGTTATCATATTTAGTACTTAAGGGTAGATGGTGCGACATCATAGTTAATAATAATAATAATAATAATAATAATAATAATAATATAATAATATAATAACAACAACTAGGTATTTAACTTTAATTATAAAATTTGTACGCAATTTTAAGCATTTATTACAGGTTTTATAGTATAAAGGACGATCTTCGATTCGTGTTTACATAATTTTATTTTCATATGATCCTTCTTGGCTCAACTCTTTTAAATATAGTCTGTGCAAGCGACGAAAATGTGCTAAAATTGGAGATGTTGAAAAATAGCTTTCTAAGTATTTAAGAGGGCAACCATTTAAACATGATGTAATTACTTACCGTTACTTAAAACACGTAAGTTAGATCAGAGTCTGAAGATTTAATTTTTGCAGTAAAAAAAAAAATTATGCTCGACCATGCCGAAATGTAGTAATTATACACCTGGTAGTAGCCCTTTAATGCACCTCATTAAAGTACACCTATTCATTATAATTCAGTTGTTTAGCCAATGATAAATCACCATTGTACCATTATAAAACCGCAAGTATCGATTATTCTCGGATATGCAATCGAAAGACAATTAGCGAAAAGTCACGGAGGCTGGAAATCCAATACTGTCTTAGAAGGTTATGTTCTGTTACTGTAATAATTAGCGTTAATTGTAAATAATATTCAAATAAATTCAATTTGTCACCTCGTTTTTCAATTCTAAATCAATTTCCAGGTTATATCAAGACTAATGTTCATGTTATTCTCTAGATTATATCAAGGTCAATGACATTCGTGCCTCGGAAAAAATCAATACTTTCGCGTCTGCGCACATTTCACAATTCAGGTCAGTTCCGCTCCTCACTTCCATAATCGTAACATGAATACCGTAACTTTATTATCTCAACAATAACTCTTCACTTTCTACACAGTAACACAGTATTCGTTAGTGCACTCCACGGACGACAATGACAATTTACTTGGACTATTACGAACAACAATGAACTGTTAATCTTAACTAATATTTACAAAGCACTATTTACAAATCAGAACTGTCAGTTCTCAGTTCACAGTTCTTCTAGCTCAGTCACTCGCGTTCACAGAATCTCGAACCACAGACCTTCAGAGACGATCCGAACTTCGAACTCAGGTCCCTCCAACTGCGGTCCACTGCACCCGAACTCAGGTCCCTCCAACTGCGGTCCACTGCACTCGAACTCAGGCCTTGTAATGCTCACACAGTTGCGGACGCACACTCAATCGAACTCCGGTACACAAGACTGGCTGGCTTGCTCTGTTCACTGGCTTACTGACTGAACTAATCATTAATCACACACTGTCCGAGTTCACTCGCGTTTCTTCTTTTATAGCCACAGCGACGTAGCCTGGAAAGTTCGACGCGTGTCCAGAGAAAGCACTCGAACAATCCGGACCCCTCTTCACTCCGCACGCACCAGATGCGCGCGCAACCCGCCCAAAACACGGACGACTTAAGGCCGATTCACAATAAACCGGGAACGAAAACGACAACGAGAACGGGAACGGAAATACTGTTAAAATAAATGTATTTAAATGCGAGCATTCAAAATAGTTAATTGTGAATGCTCACATTTAAATACATTTATTTTAACAATATTTCTGTTCTCGTTCACGTTGTCGTTTCCGTTCCCGGTTTATTGTGAATCAGCCTTTAGCCTCTCCTCTCCGCCGCGTTGACGTAATATACCCCCTCTGCCCTTCAGCATGCAGATGCTCCCAGTACCAGCGTTTCGTCTGCCGCGCGCCCTGTCGGACGCGTATTCGAACCCCGTTGCAGCTGTCACAATACTTATAAATAATTTCAAGTTAGAAATATGGTCGAGCATAGAAAGTCGTATGAAACTTGCCTATAATGGTAATTTAGACGCTCGTATGAAAATTATGAAACTCGCTTGCACTCGTTTCATAAACAAACATACTCGCGTCTTAATTACTACCATTATAGGCTCGTTGCATAATGTACTATTTTGACCGTAAATAGCCAAAATTTCATCCGTATTTCCCATTAAGTTATCCGTACATTGGAATGCAGGGCCGGCGAAGTGAATTGTGAGCTGTTGGGGGAAATCCCCAAATCGAATTGTTGGGAGACACATCATGTCTTTCTCCAATGCTTTCCTCCTCTGAAAATAGTTTCACAAGTGATAAATGATCTATGCAATGTTTTCTCACCATTGGGGCTTGGCTGGACATCCTGGCAGACGCCCCGCTTGTGGAAGTGATTAATCGAACTTTCGGAAAAGGAAACAAATGGGCTTATCAAGTGTCCTCGTTCAGACACTCTGAAGGAAATGGACAACTAGGCCGGCACAGTTTAGTATATACAGTTGCGAAGCTCTATACTTAATAAATATGCAAACATAGATAGTTGCTGACCACCAGGATCGCTACTATCGCCTCAGCACAGACCCTTTCCCGAGCAGACGATAATGTTTGTTCGGGTTTTCTATTTCAGTGTATGGAGCTCAGTGAAATACTATATATTATAACTTTATTGCGTATCATAGCTAAGCTTTATTTAGTGTAATGTGTCCATAAGTTCCGTTTACTTGTTGCATAATATGTTGCAGAAATAATTACAAAACCGTGTTATTTTAATGTGAAGAGAATTTTACATGTTAACATAATCTATTCGCATCAACATTTTAGGTTTAGAATGGAAGCTATTTTGAGGTTTAATGAAAAAGTTTTTATGTTGTGATTTTAATTTAATACATTACCTTCCTTAACTGTAGATAGAAAATTTACCAAACCACTCCTATGAAATTAGTGTACCGGTATGTACGATTGTTTTACTTCGTCTTTTAGGAAGTAGATAAATACAATAATTCAGTACGGACTCAATTGTAATATTAAAATACAGGCAGATTGAATGTGCAGCGTATCATACATGACTTTATGCTTAATTATAATGTATAAATGCGAATATTGAAGTAATGGTACAGTAAACATAACCTATAATTCCAACATATCTAAATATCCGTGCGGTGCAACTGAAAATTATTCAATCGTGCATAAATGAATGTACAAGAATTTCGCAATATTTAATTCAAATAAAGGGAGGTATCACACATACGAACAACGTACTTTTCACACCAAAAATGATATTACACATTAACTCTAAGTAAATTATGTCTGAAGTGTCTCCTAATCATTGTTTTAAATTTTATTAATGCAATTACACTACATTTTAGAGAAATATATGTTACTCTTAATGCATTCCAATTAATTTATATGGTTGAAACGCCGCCCTTAGTGATCGGGTTAAGCGAGTCACATGGTCTGTCTTACGGCCTGTATTAGATCACGATGGCAGTGACACAGTCTATTGTTCCTAGTACTCACAGCGCTCCAAGCGGCTAGCAACTATTGCGAGAAATGCAAAAAATCACCCCAAGCTTCGTGACTGTATATACTAAACTGTGGTGCAATGCAGTTTCTCCAACCAACGATAACTTTCAGCAGTCCTTGTGGTGGACGCACAGATTGTCCTTCACCCTCTGTGGAAAACTTTGGATTATTCGTTTCATCTTTTAGACTCGATTGAATCTGTTGATTTATAAATAAAGGAATATTCATTTCTGAAAGCAGTGCTGGAGGTTCGAACGACACTCTGGAATCCGAAGGTCGTATGTCGGCTCGAAATGGCAAACACGCTGTCAGACCCGATTGGAATCACATTAGTAACCTGTCTGACAAAATTCCTCAACAAGTTTAAAAGGTGTTGAAAGACTGGGACGATTTTACGAGTCATGGCAGGGCCATCAATATGAAAGGAAACGTTTTAAAACCCCACGCCGGGAGGGGGCAGGAGGAGGAAAAGCAATAACTGACTAAATAAAAATAAAAAACAGAAAGTCTAGCTAGAGTCAAAATTTGTCTGGGCACACATGAATATTTCATATGTAGTCCGCACCTTTTTATAGCAGACAATGCTGTGTGACGTGGAGTTTGAAGAGGGTTTACGCCATTTGTCCTGATGGCTGCTGCATGTCTCACGTAATGCGATTCGTTCCCAGACATCACATGGCTTTTAATATACAGGCGCTCTGCAGGGCTCCGCTACGGTTGACACTGCACCAGCTCCTTCCTTGCTTTCCGCATTCGCTTGTGTCTGTTGCTTCTTTTTTCTCCTTCATTATCGTCTTCTTGCTTCATAATAATCATCAGCTTCCCTTCGATCTCCTTACTTTACGGTGTTTTTCCTCTTTTTCTTTTCTTATGTTTTCTGACCTTTTATCTCCTTTCATAAAGTTATTTGTTTATATACAGGGCCATCATTTTATTGTACCTGAATTTTTTAATGTACTTCACTCCCACCCCTTCTACTAATGAAGTTCAACCGTCCTCCACACAGATCCAAGACCGCATATACAGTCATAGTAAACAGTACGTTCCAAAAATATGTTCGCGTTTTCCAGTGACGAAAGAGCTTTCAATATTGCATCATTTTCTATTTGCCTACGTCGCATCCCGGTTTCCCCCACCTGCTTCTATTCGCCTCTCTGTAAATGCTAGTGGCTGGGCTGTCTTAGCTCTTTTCAGCGTATTCCGAATCTCACCGGTCCGGTGGCATCAATGACGTCACGTTGCAGCGAAATAAGGAACAAAACTGCTGGAAGGATCGATGGCTGTCATGGCGACTGTACAAGTTGTTGTCTGTGCTACGCTAGCAAAATTTTGCGAAATTTTCGTACTGCCATCTCGTTCAAAGAAAAGATGGCATAAACAATTTATTTCTTGAACCGGTAGTAATAACGGGTCCGTTGACATGTTCGCTCATAAGCTATTAACTTATTGTTTTTACGTTGTACTCATTACAAACAATACAGCAGAACACACCGCCATGACACAACAGTGCACGATGTCATTCGTCTGCTAATTCCCTCCCTATACAAAAACCAATCAGATTCACTGATGGCGGCTGATGGAGACTGCCACCACCTCTGCAAGTTGATGGCACCGGTGCAGCATCAATGACGTCATCGGTGGAATTCGGAACACCGTGATGCCATCGGATTGCTCACCGGTGAGATTCGGAATACGCTCTTTCTGCGAACATTAATTTCTGTTAAGAATTGGACGTCTACGTAATATTATACCCATACAATTGTTTAAAATAACTTAAATAAAAGGGCCTCGTTAAGTAATTAACTGTCACGTGATTTCCTCCCTTTCTACGACGCTGCGACGTAACCACTTGGACAGTAGATAGTATGTGTGAGTAATTTTATCTTTTCGGATCGGGCAGAAGTGAAGATTGAATTTACAGTACGTAAGGTATCTTTTATAGAGTAGGTAAAGAATTATTTCAACATGAGTTACTGATACGAAGTACGAACCTGGTAATTGGAATTACGTACAATAGTCTATAGCACATTACAACTGAAGCCTGTATCGAAATGAACTGCCACCATTTTGAAAATGTGTTTAAATGTCCATATTATGATTATTTTTCAATTTAACTTCATTCTCTATAGTGTACGCTAATGTGCTGTAGACAGTATAATATACACTGCAAAATGAATACGTCCGCTTGGAAAGCTCAGTTCGTGAGTAAAAACACTTATTGTTAATAGTGTTTTGTTGATTAAACAAAAACCTAATGAAAATGATCAAACTCAAAATCGCGATATTTCCTAGTTTACGTAAATGGATGAACTACTTTTCTTCCCTCCTAAAGTGATTTGTTTGTATATTACGCCAGTATCATCGAACTCCATTCGTGGAAGGGGATACTTTTCTTTCCTCCTAAAGTGATTTGTTTGTATATTACGCCAGTATCATCGAACTCCAGTCGTGGAAGGGGGTAGCAAATGATGTTTCTGGTTCTTAATCGTTGATCCAAAGGTATAGCCAGGTTACTTACTTACTTACTGGCTTTTAAGGAACCCGGAGGTTCATTGCCGCCCTCACATAAGCCCACCATTGGTCTCTATCCTGAGCAAGATTAATCCAGTCTTTACTATCATATCCCACCTCCCTCAAATCCATTTTAATATTATCTTCCCATCTACGTCTCGGCCTCGCTAAACGTCTTTTTCCCTACGGCCTCCCAACTAACGCTCCATATGCACTTCTGGATTCGCCCATACATGCTACATGTCCTGCCCATCTCAAACGTCTGGATTTAATGTTCCTAATTATGTCAGGTGAAGAATACAATGCGTGCAGTTCTGTGTTGTGTAACTTTCTCTATTCTCCTGTAACTTTATCCCTCTTAGCTCCAAATATTTTCCTAAGCACCTTATTCTCAAACGCCCTTAACCTATGTTCCTCTCTCAAAGTGAGAGTCCAAGTTTCACAACCATACAGAACAACCGGTAATATAACTGTTTTATAAATTCTAACTTTCAGATTTTTTGACAGCAGACTGGATGACAAAAGCTTCTCAACCGAATAATAGCCAGGTGAATATTAGAAATGTTAGTAAAAATAAAATGATGTTCCTGTATATGTAGCACAGAAGACTTCCGTTCGCTGCTATATGTACGCACATCAAACTTGTCAAGGAATATTTCTGAGTCTCGAAACTCGGTTTCTTTGGTGGAATGCACGGGGCGTTGTGTTATCTGAGTCACGGCTGTTCAGCTCGTGTGAATTCGGAGAAGCATTCGCCACGGCTCCCTCCATATCAACACCTCCGGCCCATTATGCATTTGCCACGGCCCTGTTGTTGCCAATTTACGGATATTTTCATATGAAATTAATTATCTCTCATAAATTGAGCTTAAAATTGCGTTTAAATTGTTCAGATAAGCAGGTGTTGCGAAATGCTGCACATCGAAGAGCAGTCAGTGCCTAGCCCGCCGCTGCAGACCGAACCCAGGGACACCTGCGTGCTGCAGACTGCACCTTCCCACGTCCATTGAAAATGCAAACACGGTGCAAATGACAAACTAGACACTCAGTATAAGTTTTCAAAAGAATTCTACCGTACTGATGAAAAATGAAGTTACGAAATTTCAGACTTTGGCAGTAGTTGAGAACGTCTGTTGCCCACTGTTTACTATCGTCACTCTTTCTTCTACCGTCTCGAATTATTGGTTATCCTTTAAATTTACCAAGCAGACCTGTCCCATGGGATATAATATTTTAATTTATTAATAAAATAACTAACGAATTTCGTAGAAAAATATAACTTTAAACAAAATATACAGAACAAATATAAAATACAGTAGATGTAATGTGGACATTGCGTTACTTGTTTTCTTTACAGTCCGACTCGGTTTAAAAAAATAGAGCGTGAGTGACGGAGCTCTTCCAATTTATGGGATAATGGGTTATTTATTTTGCATGGAGTTGGGTTTTGCGACATGAAATGTTGACCACATCAACAATTAAAATATGCAATGATTTGATAGCGCTGAAAATGGAAAAACAAAACTCCTATGAGAAATAAAACCATACAATGTATATATATAGGAATATACTCACTTATTGGCTTTTAAGGAACCCGGAGGTTCATTGCCGGCCTCACATAAGTCCGCCATTGGTCCCTATCCTGAGCAAGACTAATCCAGTCTCTATCATCATATCCCACCTCCCTCAAATCCATTTTAATATTATCTTCCCATCTACGTCTCGGCCTCCCCAAAGGTCTTTTTCCCTCAGGCCTCCCAACTAACACTCTATATGCATTTCTGGATTCGTCCATACGTGCTACATGCCCTGCCCATCTCAAACGTCTGGATTTAATGTTGTTAATTATGTCAAGTGAAGAATGGAATGCGTGCAGTTCTGTGTTGTGAAACTTTCTCCATTCTCCTGTAACTTCATCCCTCTTAGCCCCAAATATTTTTCTAAGCACCTTATTCTGAAACACCCTTAACCTATGTTCCTCTCTCAAAGTGAGAGTCCAAGTTTCACAACCATACAGAACAACCGATAATATAACTGTTTTATAAATTCTAACTTTCAGATTTTTTTGACAACAGACTGGATGATAATAGCTTCTCAACCGAATAATAACAGGCATTTCCCATATTTATTCTACGTTTAATTTTCTCTCGAGTGTCATTTATATTTGTTACTGTTGCTTCCAGGTATTTGAATTTTTCCACCTCTTATATTTTGTACAAATATTAAACGAATTCGATACATAATTTTTTAACTTATTACATTATTTTATAATATAATTTATTATACAATATAGGCCTATAAAACATAAACATTATTGCAGCTATTTATCATTGAGAAATGAGGAAAAGCGCTAGAGGATCCTGTGTCTCAACTCTTATATTCACTTGAAAGTGGAACTAAACGCCGACGGAGTGCATGAACACAGAATAACAGAACAGGAAAATTCGCGGTGTCCATTCTATATAATCCCTATTCGCGGGGGAAGCCAGAAGACAAAAATAAGGCTGCAGCAGATGTGTGAGCATTCGATTACATAAGTATTAGGCCTATTTTGTCGGTCTGCTATGGGTAGGGCAGTAGTAGCCTATCTATCTTTCGGTTCTCTCAACAGCCTGTACGAATTATACTGAAGAATACAAATTTTTAATTTCTCTTTATTTGTAATTGCTTTAACTCCTAGGTCACATCGCGACTGTCTATAGTTTACTGTTGGGAATGCTTGTTATTGCGATCTACTCCAGCATTCGCCTTTATTTAAATGAAAATTAGTTATATTCAGATGAGGAAAACCACGGAAAAAAACTCAACCAGATTGCTCAACTCCGAGACCTTCCGAAATCCGAGTCAGTGCGTTACCACTGAGTCATGTCGTTCTGTTAATAGCTACAGCTATTATGATCAAGCGAACAATTTGATTCATTTAAGTTTCTACCCCCTCCCCTGTCAATGACGTAATAGTAATATGCGTTACAAGAGCGGTATGTTGACGTTTTCATGTTCGAGGAAAAGATTGAAAAAGCGAAACGTAGTTGAGCTTTTTTAATTTCCGAGAACGTGAAAACAAACATACCGCTCGTGTATCGTACATTATTTTGTGCGAAGATCGTTTATTACATACCTGAAAGACGAATTTCTAATTAGTTGTAATGAAATCTCCATCTTGGTTTCTGTTTAATGACGGCAACTTTAGAAAACAAAAATATCTATACTCCAGCAGGCCGTGATATACGTCTGTCTTTTTTCCCCCAGTCTATAAATGCGAACTTAAAAGAAACGGTAAAGTTATGTAATGATTTATTTTTCATTTTAATATTTTAACAATATTATTTATATAACGTATTGCAGTAATAACATCGGCATCTGGAGTCTTGTTGATTTTTTCACGGCTTCCTTAATGTTACTTGTATCAGGAATGCAATAAGTTTCGTGGAGTAGTAGACTTTACTTAATTTTTGCAAATATATAAGAGCAATAATTAACATTGCAATTTAGGTGAAATTGCAGTGGTAAGTTTCCAATTTATAATTATTACTATGTTAAACGTCTCTAAAAATAATATGTTAAAAGCCTAAAGCAGTAAAATGAATGTCGCGCTTAAGCGGTAAGAAGAGGGAAATTGTTATGTGTGTTACGTTGGGAATACTGAATGTGGTATTTCACACTTACCGCGTATTGGTTCTGTGAGAAAAACAAGCAAATACGCACGATCTCGCACAAAGTAGTTTTTGGCACTCAATTTATATGTTTATCTTCGTGACCGTTTGTTTTTCTTGCCGCTTGCCTTATGTCGGTCAAGTGCTAGCGCTCTGGGCTTCCATCCAGGCAGCTCGGGTTCGATTCCCGGCCGGGTCATGGTGATAAGGCAGATTTTGCATAGGATTTTTCTCAGGGTACTGCCATTCTCCTCTTTCATTCCACCTACTCTCTCCTCATTTCATCTCATCTGCAATAGTAAAAATAGGCGGGGTGAAGTCTTGGGGTAGTCCGGCTTCCCGATGCTGATATAGGAAGGACTTGGGACTCATATGCGGAGGCAGGATGGTCCACTTGTCAGTGTCGGATTCACGAATGCCGCCCAGGCCACCTGTCGGACTTGGATATTCAGTGCGCGCAATGGATCAAAGCGTGTCTAAGTGTAAGGACTCGTCCTGGATTCAGTCCTCACAAAGCCAAGCCAAGCGTAGCATCAGTACCCAATGTAGGATGTGTAAACAACCGAATAGCCTGACAGGACTGTCTCCTTAGCAACAAAGTCGGCTGTACATATCCTAGGTTGAGTTTCGGCTCTGTACAAATCTTACGTTATAGTAGGTTAAAGAAAGAAGATTCTTCAACGCTCTCTTATTACTATTTAAAATCATCCACACCTCCACACCTTCTTACGTAGCATCTCGTTTTGTTTACCTTTCACTACCTCGAACCCGGAACATGTACCTTCTCTCTATTCCTCTGCACAGAACATCCTTCTACTCATCATCTTTCAGCATATCTATTCCACGCCTCTGAATTCTCTCCCTGACCATGTCAGAGACTGTCGGACAATATCAAAATTCAAATTTAAATTAAAAATCACATTCTAGTTCATGGAATTGCTTGTTGAACACCTGTCAGGTTGCGCAACTTCACCTTAACCCATGACATATAGTAAATATTGTAACTGTGCTGATGTAAAATTGACAATTAATATGTAATGTATTTATTATTATTATTATTATTATTATTATTATTATTATTATTATTATTATTGTTGTTGTTGTTGTTGTTGTCAGTTATCAATATCATCATTGCTATCTCTGTTTTCTTTCTTTTTGTTGTATTAGCTCGATGAGAGCTCTATAATGTACTTTTGACTCTGTTGCCCCTCTATAGGGTTTTAACTTAATTTGTATCATTTTCATCAGTGTTTGTATTTCTTTTTGTATTTATATGTGCTATCTGGTAGGATGGAAGAGAAGGCCTTATGGCCTTAATCCTTTCAGATTAAATAAATTATTATTATTATTATTATTATTATTATTATTATTATTATTATTATTATTATTATTATTATTATATAAATCCCACAAGGGTAGCTACTCTTCAGTAAGGGTTGCCACAGACACAGCATACTAAACAAATAAAATAAAAATAAACATTTGCGTTATCACTATTTACGATGTTTATTTTCAAATGGAAGCTACCCTTGGGAAAGTACTTTTATTCAATAATTATTAGTAATCAGATAGAATATAAGGAAATTTATGTGTACAGGTGATTACGTAAAATCTGAATAGAATATTTCATTATGTCTACAGCAATAATTTTCAAAATATTTAAAGGAATTCCAAAAGACTTAAAACATTCAACTAAGAATTTTGAAATTGTTCCCCTTGCTCGAACTATAGGCCAAATACTTCAATCTGTCCTTGTATATGGTAATAATCCTAAAGTATTGAATTGCAGGGTCATAGATGGTCTTATTTTCTTCATGTACTGCTACAGGTTGTTCAACTGCAGTTTCAAAGCGCACGGTGGGATCGATGATAATTGCTCTGTCATTTCTTCTATCAATGGCAATGATGTCAACTCGCCCATCTTTTGCAAGGCAGATTGGACTTCTTGGTGAACCTCGTAGAAGGAAGGAAGACTTTTAGCAATAAGTTCTCGTATTGCACGGTGTCTAGTATTCCGGACGAGAGTTCCATGTTGACAGAATCCCAGGATGTGGGGTAAGGTTTCTAGTTTCGGAATGCATTTATAAATAGAACTGAAAAGTCCTGTGTCTCTCCGTTCATTCTGTACTGGCTTCATTCTTAACAATAACCTATTAGGTTGATGCATACGTCCGATCACAACACTGTGTTGTTGGGAGACTTTATCGTTGTGCTATGCTTGTGAATACGCGTTGAATTTTGCGGATTTCAAGAAAGTTTGTGCTATTTGTGGAATATCGAAGATGGAGTGTGAAGTGGAAAAAGAAAACACTTGCTACATATTCTTCTGTTTTTTCTTATTTTTATTTTATTGGGTTATTTTACGGCGCTGTATCAACATCTAGGTCTGAATGATATGAAGGTGATAATGCCGGTGAAATGAGTCCGGGGTCCAGCACCGAAAATTACCCAGGATTTACCTCGTATTCGGTTGAGGGAAAACCCCGGAAACGACCTCAACCAGGTAAGTTGCCCCGACTGGGATTCGAACCCGGGCCACCTGGTTTCGCGGCCAGACGCGCTGACCGTTACTCCACAAGTGTGACCTTCTTCTGTTTGAGTGTAATAGAAGAGCAAAGGCAGCGGAGGCGGCTCGAAACATTTGTCCCCTTTACGGGGAGAATGGCATAAAAAAGCACTGCAAGAAAATGTTTCTGTCGTTTCAATACACAACACCCTGTACAAAAATTAGTGTCCATTCGCAGAAGATGATATTAAGCGTCTGGTGGGATAAAGAAGGCGTCGTGTACTACGAATTGCTTCCCAGGAATGTCACCATAACTGCTGACATTTATTGCCAACAAATCAGACACCTTGCAGCCGCAATTTAAGCAAAACGACCAGGAAGACTGTATCAAGTGAAGCTGCAACATGATATTCAAAGTTCGCACTCCACTAAATGAAGAAAGCAGCTTGGTTTTCCAGCCCCCATATCGTCCCGATCTTACTCCCTCAGATTTCCACCTTTTCCGTTCTCTATCCAACAGTCTTCAAGGGAACTCCTTTGATAACGAAGAGGCTTTACAGACTTGAGTTGATTTCTTCAACACCAAATCAGCAGATTTCTTCAGACGCGGAATCGAGAAACTACCCCGGCGTTGATAGAGAGTCATAGATAATGTAAGAGAATATACACTGGTCAAAAAAGTTAAGCATAATTAGGCATATAACTGTTTTATTAATTAAAATAAAATAGATATATAATTGGGTTTCTTGGTTCCACAGAATAAACTTAAAAGTAGAAATACACTATTTGTTAACAATGGACTCAATATGAAATGAAAAAGTTGCATTGTTTGGAAACAACGGAAAAGATAAGGGAAGTTGAAATTCGTACGCCATCAAAGAAAATGAGATGGTGCTTTCAGTACCCTGTTTAATAACTTGTTGGTCCTCCACGAACCCTGAGGCACTCTTGTATGCGATGGGGTATACTCAGTACCAATGCATCTAAGCTCTCCTGAGGCAAATTGTCCCATTCTTCCAAGGCAGCATTCCTGAATTCTTGAATCGTTAATGGGTGATGTGGACGATTGGAAATGGCTCTCCTGAGAAAGCTCCATGCATGCTCAATGCAGTTCATATCCAGTGAGCATGCTGGCCAATCCATTCTTCGGATCCCATGCTCTACCAGATATCGCTGCACACTATGAGCACGATGAGGCCGAGCATTATCGTCCTGTAGAGTGAACCCTTCTCCTAAAGTCTCTGCAAAACCACTTACTATGGGTTGGAGGATGTTGTTCTCATACACGGCAGCAGTCATGTTTCCCTCTATTGAAACCAGTGGTGTGCGGCGGCCAAACATGACACCTGCCCAAAACAAGATTGAACCACCAAACTGTTGGTGACGTTCCACGGCCATTGAGGGATGATTTCGTTCCCCTGTTCGTCTCCATACGCGAATAGAGTTGCTGTCAGGGTGTAGGCCCATTCTCACTTCGTCTGAGAATAAAGTTCTGGTCCATTGGCCTCGTGTCCAATTCTCATGTGCTCTAGCCCATCTTGCACGAGCACCCCAGTGATGTGGACGGAGTGCTGGAGTCTTGAGTGGTCTTCGAGCATACAACCCTATGTCATGAAGTCTATTGCGCACAGTTTGGCTACTTACAACAACACAGTGGCTTCGCGCAGGTCATGGCGCAGAGTTGTAGCTGAGGCTATAGGGTTCCTACGTGCAGATAACCTTACATACCGGTCCTGACCTGGTGTTGTTTTGCGTGGACGGCCTTCTCGAGGTCGATCTGCTATTGACTGGGTTTCCTGGAACTTTCTCCACAGTCTGGAGACAATACTCTGATTCACATGAAGGATGTTAGCAACATCAACTTGTCTCATGTTTTGTTCCATCAAAGTGATGATTTTGATGCGGTCTGCCATTGTAAGGGTGTTCCGAGCCATTGTACTGCACTATGAAGCAAAACGACACTGATTGAACTTTTTGCTCGAATTACAGACTTTGTTTACTGCACTATGAAGCACTATGAAGCAAAATGACACTGACTGAACTTTGCTCGAATTACAGGCTTTTCTTTACTAGTCGTGATTTGGACGTTACCTAGTGATGCAGACTAAAACAAATGAAAGAGTTTGAATTGGTAAACATAACACGTGCCACATAAAACCAAAAGAAACATAAATATCAGGTATTATTGGGTAAACTGGAAATATGCTTAACTTTTTTGACCAGTGTATTACTGATACATTTCTGTCTTCTATTCATCCCAAATAAAAATTTTGCCAGCGAAAAAACGCTACGAACTTTTACATCAACCCAATAATGTCGTCGTACTCCTCATCATCATCGTCGTCCTCATCCTCCTCTACATCATCATCATCATCATCATCATCATCATCATCATCATCATCATCATCAAGGTTTGGCTTCAAGATTATTAATTTCAGCATCTAGTCTAGACATGTTTTAAACGTCTCTGTTTTGGACTTTGAAGTACTCCTTACGAGCTGTGGTAATTTACTGTTTTGCATTCTTCAAATTTATATAATACCGGTATAAAAGTCCCGCACCACCTAAATAACTTTTGAAGCATACGGTTCAGTGACATGAAACTTGGTATGTGAGGATAACCATATACTAAGAACTCAATAATGGTATTACCGAGTTTTTTCTACTTCCGGTTTAATCGGAAGTAACTCCAACTCCCTTATTTTAAATGGAACACCCAATATATATGTTTTTATTTTTGAATAGTGCTAATTAAGAGCTTTTCAAAAGTACCCACACTCGATACTTCTGTACAAATTCAGTGTTGCTAAGTCAAGAAAACAGAAAGGTGTATCGGATATTAAAATAATAAAATACTCCTTCCTTAACAAAACAAAACAAAGCTAGCTCACCTTCTAAATTATGAGTTCAAACTGGTAGCCCTCAGCTGCTTTACAATGTGTCACTCGATCATAGAAACCATTTAAGGAATGATTTAACCAGGCTTTAGGAATATCTTGCACCACTTCCATTTTTATCTAGCAACACTGAATTTATACAGAAGTATCAAGTGTGGGTACTTTTTGAAAAGCTCTTAATGAGCTTTATTTAAAAGTAAAAAAAAAACGTATATTGGGTGTTCCATTTAAAATAAGAGAGTTGGAGTTACTTCCGGTTAAACCGGAAGTAGAAAAAATTCGGTAATACCATTATCTCCACATACCAAGTTTCATGTCACTGAACCGTATGCTTCAAAAGTTATTTAGGTGGTGCGGGACTTTTAACTAACCCTGTATAATATAAAAGGTAGTGCATAAGTAGGTATCCAACAGTAATACAATAAAGTTTTATTCAGTACAAATGACAATTACAATTGATAACGGATCGATCAGACAATTAAATTGATGTCGATTGTCGATTGGTGACATTGATTATAACTACAACTGGTATAGATAATCCTCATTTGTACTTAATAAAACCTTATTGTATTAGGCCTACTGTATAAGTATTTATGCACTCCCTGTGTAACGTATAACGACATGTAACAAATCTTGTTTACGATCTTTAAACTTTTTTTAATTTCCCACGATCGAGCCTGGAATGGGTATAACAGATTTCAGAGTTGTATAAGTCATTCCGCTCCGATTTGGTGAGTCCGTGAGCATGAAATATGTGGCACGTTGTTGATGTGACACCCCTGAGATTTGACATGTGGCCCGGCCTGTCTGACGGCTCCTGAAGGAGCTTGATGTGCTCCCAGCTTGTGAGCTGCTCCTCACGACGAGGCATCTATCAGCTGCCATGCCGCCAAGTTTAATATTCTCTCCAGTTTTGCACATTCCTCATCCATCTCTCTTATTCAGCACCTTGCAGCAACCCCAAATAAGACTGACACCATCTTACTACGTCTTGTTGATTCGTACCGCGAAGAAACAATATAAAACAATTTTAATACGATTTTATCCCTTTGCAAATGCACATATTTTTATACTAGAAAGGAACAGGAAATATGATTTATCATGTTTCGCAGTATATCCTTTAACTATGCATTCTCATAACAGTGTAAAGGAACAGAAAAATAATTTTAGCACTGTTGTTAAGCCAGGTAAGCTGGCATTTTATACAGCACTTTAAATAAGCGATAAAAGTACAGAGTGATTCATAAATAAGTTAAAATATGAAATGGATGTAATGTAGCAGTGAAAACAAGAAGCTTTTTAAGAAAGTATCTTATTTCCAAATTGTTAGTTGGCCAGCCAGATCACCGTTCATGAAGTACCTGGACTTCTACTTGTGGGGTCATCTGAAGTTGACGATTTGCTAGATCAGGGAAATCACTTCCAACACTTATGGTTATGCACCGCCGAATTTTACTGTTCCAGATAAAACCCATTGCGCATGCGCAGTAAACAAGAGCGCTTGTATACATGCTACTTCTGAACAGACTAGCGAAACTTGTTGCCACATACAGGAGGATGCCACGGGCCCATTACTTTTTTCTGGTACTGTATATTGTAAGTTTTGTAAACTTCTTCAGTTTGTGAGAGTGACTGTTTCCTTGATATGTAACAGAAATAAAGTACTTTGAGGAAAAATGTTATATTAGACCTATTAGGCGTTTTAGTTTTGTCTTTACTGCATGAGTTACATTCATGTAATATTTATACTTATGAATAACCCGGTATAAAAATACCACATCACCTATAATGTTTCTAGTCTGGGGCAACCATACTTCGGTTTCTAAGTTGTTTATCCTTCAAAAGAGAGGGAGTGAGAATTATTTGTGGTGTCTCTTCTAGAACTCATTGTAAACCACTTTTTGTACAACTAGGAATACTTACGTTGCCGTCAATGTTTATTCTGGATTGCCTTCTGTATGTTAAGCGCAATGTGCGTAATCTTCCTACTTGTTCATCCATTCATAATTATTCTACCTGTTCCAGACTTGACATATATTTAACCAATTACAAATATAGTACTACAAGCAATGGTTTTATTTCCATATCTTATAAACTTTATAATTCTTTACCATTGCATATAAGAAACTAAAATTTTACGTTTTAATATTTTTTTTAAATTTTAATTGAAAATCTGTCATTTTAATATTTTTATTTTTTTTTAAATTTTTAATTTTTTGGATTATTTATATATTATATTTTTATTTTTTTAAACATTTTTTATTGTAGTAATAATTATTATTATTATTATTATTATATATATATATATATATATATATATCACTCTACTTTTCTACTTTAAATCATTTTAATTTACATTAAATTCATCTATCTTTATCATCTTCTTCTATCTTCTATCTATCTATCTTCTATCTATCTTCTTCTATCTTTATCTATCTATCTTCATCTTTTCATCTATCTTCTTCTTCTATCTTCTATCTTCTATCTATCTTCTTTACTTCATCTATCTACCCACATCTATCTTCTATCTATCTTTATCTTCTTCTATCATTTTCACTTCTTCTTCTTCTTCTTCTTTTTCTTCTTCTTCATTTCTTTTCCATCTTCTTCTTCTTCTTCTTCTTCTTCTTCTTCTTCTTCTTCTTCTATTTCTTCTATCTTTATCTTCTTCTTCTTCTTCCCATTTCATCTTCTTTTCCCTTTTTCTTCTTCTTCTTCTATCTTTTATCTATCATTTTTTATCCAAACCCCAATCTATCTATCCTTTTTCCATTTCTATCTTCTATCTTCTATCTTCTATTTTCTATCTATCTATCTTTTTTTCCACTTCTATCTATCTATCTATCTATCTATCTATCATCATCTTCTTCTTTTTTTCCCTTTTTCCCCACATCTTCTATCATCTTTTCTTCTTCTTCCTTTAAATTTTTACATTTTCCCCCTATTTTTCCTTTTTTTCCTTTTTCCTTTTATCTTCTTCTTCATCTTCTTTTTCTTCTTTTTTTTTCTTTATCTTCTTCTTCTTCTATCTTTTTTATCTATCTTCTATCTTCTTCTTCTATCTTTATCTTTCCCCCTTTTTCTTCTTCTATCTTCTATCTTCTTCTATCTATCTTCTTCTTCTATTTTTATCTTCTATCTTCTAACCTTTTTCTATCTATCTATCTATCTTCTATCTTCTATCTTTTTTATCTTTTCCATACATCTTCTTCTTCTATCTATCTTCTATCTATCTATCTTCTATCTATTTTTATCTATCTATCTATCTATCTATCTATCATCTATCTATCTATCTATCTATCTATCTATCTTTTACCATCTTTATCATCTATCTATCTATCTTCTACCCCTTTCTTCTTCTTCCTTCTTCTATCCTTCTATCTATCTATCTTCTTCTTCTTCTTCTTCTATCTTCTATCTATCATCTTCTATCTATCTATCTATCTATCTATCTATCCCATCTATCTTCTTCTTTTCTTCTTCTTCTTCTTCTTCTTCTTCTTCTTTTTCTTCTTTTTCTTCTTCTTTTCTTCTTCTTCTTCTTCTTCTTCTTCTTCTTCTTCTTTTTCTTCTTCTTCTTCTTCTTCTTTTCTTCTTCTTCTTCTTCTTCTTCTTCTTCTTCTTCTTCTTCTTCTTCTTCTTTTTCTTCTTCATCTTCTTCTATCTTCTTCATCTTCTTCTTCTATCTTCTTCTATCTTCTTCTTCTTTTCTTCTTCTTCTTCTTTTCTTCTTCTTACTATCTTCTATCTTCTTCTACCCATCTTCTTCTATCTATCTATTTTTCTATCTACATTTTATCTATCTATCTATCTATCTTCTATCTTCTTCTTCTTCTATCTATCATCTTCTATCTATCTATCTATCATCTATCTATCTTCTATCTTCTATCTATCTTTTTCTTCTATCTATCTTCTATCTATCTATCTTCTATCTTCTATCTATCTTCTTCTATCTTCTTTTATCTATCTATCTACTTATCTTCTATCATCTATCTTCTATCTTCTATCTATCTATCTTTATCTATCTATTATCTTCTTCTTCTTCTATTTTAATCTTCTTTTCTTTTCTTCTTCTTCTTCTTCTATCTTCTATCTTCTTTATCTATCTATCATCTATCTATCTATCTATCTATCTATCTATCTATCTTCTATCTATCTATCTATTATCTTCTATCTTCTATCTATCTATCTATTATCTATCTATTATCTATCTATCTATCTTCTATTTTCTATCTTTTTCTATCTATCTATCTATCTATCTTCTATCTTCTATCTACCCCTTTTCTATCTTTTTCTATCTATCTTCTTCTATCTATCTTCTTCTATCTTCTTCTATCTATCTACCCATCTATCTATCTTCTATCTATCTATCTATCTATTATCTTCTATCTATCTATCTTTATCTATCTATCTTTATCTTCTATCTATCTATCTATCTATCTATCTATCTATCTTCTATCTTCTATCTATCATCTATCTATCTATCTTCTATCTATCTTCTATCTATCTATCTATCTATCTTCTATCTATCATCTATCTATCATCTATCTATCTATCATCATTTTTATCTATCTTCTATCATCTATCTATTATCTATTTTTTTATCCTATCTATTTATCTATCATCTATCTTCTTCTTCATCTTCTTCTTCATCTTCATCTTCTTCATTTTCTTCATCATCTTCTTCATCATCATCAGCTTCTTCTTCATCATCTTCTTCTTCATCATCTTTTTCTTCATCTTCTTCATCATCATCTTCATCATCATCTTCTTCTTCAACTTCTTTATCTTCATCATCTTCTTCATCATCTTCATCTTCATCATCTTCTCCATCTTTATCTTCTTCTTCACCATCTTCTTCTTCATCTTTATCTTCTTTATCTTCATATTCCTCATCTTCATCTTCTTCTTCATCATCTTCTTCATCTTCATATTCCTCATCATCTTCATCATCTTCTTCATCTTCATCTTCTTTATCTTCATATTCCTCATCTTCTTCATCATCTTCTTCATCATCTTCTTCATCTTCATCTTCATATTCCTCATCTTCATCTTATTCATCTTCTTCTTCATCATATTTTTCTTCATCTTCATCTTCTTTATCTTCATCATCTTCATCTTCATCATCTTCTTCATCTTCATCTTCTTTACCTTCATATTCCTCATCTTCATCTTCTTCTTCTTCACCTTCATCATCTTCATCTTCATCTTCATCTTCATCTTCATCATCTTCTTCTTCCTCCTCTTCCTCCAGATCATTATAGTCCACACTGCTCTAACCCTCTATCGACTCTATATCGTTTCTCTCCTCTTCATTACATCATCGTGCGTTATCAGGTCTTCTCTGTGGTGCAAGAGTACCGATTTCGAACCCCGTGACGTCGTCAATGAATCTTAACAGAAACAAGCCTCCATCAGCACTTGTCACTTTAGTCGCAAATCTCAATCCACGAACAGTACAGACACAGTATTCGCTCTGAGTGGTTGCCATGGATACGACAGACCAACAATGGCCCGAGTGGTGAGTGATATCAGTTAACCTGACAGTGAGTGTATCCCCTCCCAGAGGGTTGCGACCTCGATCTGGCTCCAATGCCCACCTGACTTTGTGACCGACAATCACTGGGGAGGGGATTAATGTTACTCAACGCTTCCCGCGGGCCAGTGGTGGCTCGTACTTAGGTGACGACTGACAGTTCAAAAATAGACGAGACGCTAAAAAATTGGGATATATTTGAGCACTATTATTATTAGTAGACTTCGAAGTTCAGGTCCATATATTAAGTCAACTGCCATTACAGAGAGCTTGGTACGCAGAACCAAGGACCCGGGCTCGATCCCCGGCGCCGGAGCGAATTTTTCTCCTCTAATAACCATTGTTACCATAACAGATAAATTACATAGGACTAAAAATTAATCTTTAAGTAGATTCTTCGCCCAACAGTGCATATTAGTGTGGGATCCCGGCCACCAAGTCACTCAATTGAGTGCGCTCCTTGTATAATGGTAGTTGATAATATAATTATGTCAACATTATGTCGAACATCAAGTAAGACCACAAAAGGGAAAAAAACACTAGAGTAGTGGGATTCGATCCGGTGCTGTGGATTGAACTTCGGCGTAGCTCAGTGATTAGAGCATTTGGTACGTAGAACCAAGAACCAGGTTTCGATCCCCATCTAATTTTTTCCTGTACTAGAACCAAGAACCAGGTCCCCCGGCGCCGGAATCATTGTTACTCTTACGGATAAATTCTGTAGGACTAAAAATTAATCTTTATGCACCGTAAATTATTTTAGTTTCGGCGTTACAAAGTTTATAATTACAAATTATTGTTTTTTATATTATTTATTTATTATTTTCTTCTTCTAAGACCATGGACGATTGCAAGCACATGTTTGGTTACCGCCCAGCTGAACATGTTAGTCGTTCTGGTTCACTGACATTGAGAGCTGCGCTATTATTTTTCATTCGGCAGAGATATAGTCCGATCTCCCACAACTTAACGGTTTTCGTACCAACTTCCTAGCTCTGCTAATGACGTATGACATCAAAAGCTACACCGAAAAATGACTGATTATTTATTTAACGACGCGGTCAGCTACTGTTACGCGAACCCCGTGTAGAGAAACACACACTTGCAAACAAATACAATAAAGCCGGGGTTTGGCCAATACAACTCTCCCCGTACATAATAAAAATGTGGGCTAACATCGGAAAGAAACTGTGAGGGATACGGGGTTTGGGGGAGATCGATTGGCATATCGCTATTATTCCAGAACGCCACTTCCGGTCTCGGCCATGTACACACAAACAAAAGCTAGCTGCTCGCGTGTCGAGAGGTGCAGGGCAGCCAACTGCACGGATTGCCGTGTCCCATTAAGGGACGTCATTTCAGTGAGCGTACCGCCTGATGGAATATCACGGAATTTACGATGACAGATGCAAAGGATGGCCAAAAGTTTCCTACTTTATGTACTTACTTACTTACTGGCTTTTAAGGAACCCGGAGGTTCATTGCCGCCCTCACATAAGCCCGCCATCGGTCCCTATCCTGAGCAAGATTAATCCAGTCTCTATCATCATATCCCACCTCCCTCAAATCCATTTTAATATTATCCTCCCATCTACGTCTCGCCTCTCCTAAACGCCTTTTCCCTCCCAAACTAACACTCTATATGCATTTTCTGGATTCGCCCATACCTACTGGCCCATCTCACCAAACGTCTGGATATAATGTTCCAAACGTCTGGAATTATGTCAATTATGATGAAGAACACAATGCGTGCAGTTCTGTGTTGTGTAACTTTCTCCATTCTCCTGTAATTTCATCCCTCTTAGCCTCAAATATTTTCCTAAGAACCTTATTCTCAAACACCCTTAACCTATGTTCCTCTCTCAAAGTGAGAGTCCAAGTTTCACAACCATACAGAACAACCGGTAATATAACTGTTTTATAAATTCTAACTTTCAGAATTTTGACAGCAGACTGGATGATAAAAGCTTCTCAACCGAATAATAACAGGCATTTCCCATATTTATTCTGCGTTTAATTTCCTCCCGAGTGTCATTTATATTTGTTACTGTTGCTCCAAGATATTTTAATTTTTCCACCCTTCGAAGATAAATGTCCAATTTTTATATTTCCATTTCTTACAATATTCTGGTCACGAGACATAATCATATACTTTGTCTTTTCGGGACCATTTCTTCGTTTTATTTTCTTAACATTTCACGTAAAATTCACAGACATAATTGTTTTCCCCAAATCTCTTTACTTGCTTCCAGTAAAATTCCCATGTTTTCCTAATCGTTTGTGGATTTTCTCCAACATATTCACGTCATCTGCATAGATAAGAAGCTGATGTAACCGTTCAATTCTGAAACCCTGCCTGTTATCCTGAATTTTCTAATGGCATATTCTT
This sequence comes from Periplaneta americana, assembly GCA_025594305.2. NCBI lineage: Eukaryota > Metazoa > Arthropoda > Insecta > Blattodea > Blattidae > Periplaneta > Periplaneta americana. Next base: position 157,396,882 of record JAJSOF020000015.1, read on the forward strand.
AGAGTGAAGTTAAAAAGTAAAGGTGATAGTGCATCTCCTCTGCTTTAGCCCGCAGTGAATTGGAAACGCATCTGACAGAAACTGACCTATACGGACTCTGCTGTACGTTTCACTGAGACACATTTTAATTAATCGAGTAGTTTCTTGAATACCAATTCAATAAGAATATCATATAAAACTTACTGAATTTGGTATTCCCAAGAAACTAGTTCGATTAATTAAAATGTGTCTCAGTGAAACATGCAGCAGAGTCCGTATAGGTCAGTTTCTATCAGATGCGTTTCCAATTCACTGCGGGCTAAAGTCGGCTGCTGTCTATGCACTATCACCTTTACTTTTTAACTTTGCTCTAGAGTATGACATTAGTAAAGTTCAGGGATAACAGGCAGTGTTACATCAACCCTATTTGTGATTTAGGCCTACGTAATAAAAATATACTTAAAAAATGGCAATTGATCATTCGATATAAAATGAATTTCATGTTTAAGAAAATAATTTAGCAAAATTTATGTATAACTTAGGTCCTACATATTAAAAAAATCTTTTTATATGAGTTATAATATACAATTTATTTATTTTACTAACACCTCGCATATTGTGTAGCCATTTGTTTTTCTGTCTACTTCTTGGTGATTATTACATTAATTCTTTTCTGAGGTTGGGGCATCCATTAGATCGTATTGTTTTAGCCCTGTATAGTTGAATGGATGGAGATGAAGGTGATACTAACGACGAACCTAGGACCTGGCGCCGAAAGTTATCCAGAATTTACTCCTAATGGTTTGAGGGAAAACCCCGATAAAACCTCAATCAGGCAACTTGTCCCAGCGAGGATTCGATCCTGGACCCACTACTTTCATAGACGGACACGCTAACCATTACTCCAAAGCAGTGGAAGTGTTAAAACAAAATATTCTTTGCGAGTAGCTAAAAATATCAAAATGTATCTCAATACACTAACACAATACTTCCTTACACGTTATGATCAGTATGAGCAGAAAGTGAAAAGAAGAGATGCTTTTAGAGACGAGACAAGGCTACCAACACAACATCGATGCCAAGGTGAGGGTAATTGGTTACTCTGGCTAGAACACCAGAAAGAATGTTCTCATTTGGCACATTTCACTTCTTTTTATATCGGGCGGGGATGCTTGCGGTTTTATAACGGTACAAAGCTGAGTTGGCATTGGCTGAACACCTGTACTTTAATGAGTAGGTGTACTTTAATGACATGCATTAAAGGACTGCTACCAGGTGTATAATTACTACATTTCGGCATGGTCGAGCATAAAATATCTATACTCTAAATGAAATATTTTAGTTTACGCGTATATATAATAATCACGTGTTAAATTATAACATAATCGGCCATCATCAGAACTGGTTAAATGGTCAATTTTATGTTACCTGGAAAACATGTTTCGGCCTGTATCTTTTAGAACTGGTCGTTGCTGGTCTTGGCGCCTTTTGTTTTGTTTCCTGTGGGGGTGTGTTTGTGTAGTGTAATGTGGAGTCAAAGAAATATTTTAGTTACAATATATACTTTTTCAACCCTGTAATTTATTTTATTTTTATTAATGTATAAAATAAATATTATATTAATGTATAAAATAAATATACAGTAGTCCATCGGTGTGGAGTAAGAGTCAGCATATCTGGTCGTGAAATGAGCGGACTAGGGTTCAAATCATGGTTAAGGTTTTTCCAGGGATTTCCCTCAACCCATTAAGAGAAAATGCTGGGTAATTTTCGGCGCTGGACCTTGGACTCATTTCTCCGGCATTATCACCTTCATATCATTCGGACGCTATATAGCCCCAGTAGTTGATAAAGCGTCGTCAAATAACGAATTAAAAATATTAAATAGAGAATAAAGACAGACGGACACCATGGAAAAACACGTTGAAACGTTAAAATTTCCCTCTTTTGTGTCTCAAACATTGTCGTTCAATTTATGGTTGTCAAAGATTGGTATTCTCTTGTTTTACAAATTGTCAAAGCCTGCTAATTTCTAATCATGGCCCACTGATAAAGTTATTTCCTTATTGTTTTTATACATAGCTTTCTTAAGACAATGTTAGATCCCAATGTCCTATACCAGAAAAACACACGATATATTAGTGTCAGATGTTCATTTGTTTTTTTGCAGAATGCCAAGTTCTTTGCTTTCTCAAATATTTATCAACCAATTTCGTGTTTCAGAAGGGTTGGATATGCATCTATAATCTCAGCTTTCACAGGAAAATAATAGAGTGTACTCATGGCATAAGATTAATATTTCACAGAGCGTGTTGGCTCACACGGTAGTATCTGATATTCGCATTCGGGACGTCCGGCTTCAAACCTGGCAGCTGACCAGTCTGAGTGGGGTTTTTCATGGTTTCTCTCAATCGCCATTATTCGCCTTTTTAAAGGGCCAGTACATAGAAGATGCAGTGTCTTTGATTTCTGAAATACACATTATCATCATCATTACTATTATTATTATTAGACTATTATTATTATTATTAATCACTTCATCACCACACATTTTCGTACCAAATTATTTCTTCTCTATTCTTTACGGTTTCTTCTCTAAGCTTCATAGACATCAAGTTCTCTTCATCATCTTCTTCTTCATCTTCTTCTTCTTCATCATTATCATCTTCTTCATTTTCTTCATCATCATCTTCTTCATCATCATCATCATCATCTTCATCATCATCATCATCTTCTTCTTTATCATTTTCTTCTTCATCTTCTTTCTTATCTTCTATCTTCTTCTATCATCTATCTTCTTCTTCTATCTTCTATCTTCTATCTATCTTTTCTATCTTTTATCTATTATCTATCTATCTATCTATCTATCTATCTATCTATCTATCTATCTATCTATCTATCTATCTATCTTCTTTATCTATTATCTATCTTCTATCTTTCATCTTCTATCTTCTATCTTCTTCTATCTAATTTCTTCTTCTATCTATCTTCTATCTATCTATCTTCTATCTTCTATCTATCTATCTTCTTCTATCTATCTTCTTCTATCTATCTATCTATCTCATCTATCTTCTATCTATCTATCTATTATCTATCTATCTTCTATCTTCTTCTTCTTCTATCTTCTATCTTCTTCTTCTATCTATCTTCTATCTTCTATCTTCTATCTATCTATCTATCTTCTATCTATCATCATCTTCTATCATCTTCTATCTTCTTCTTCTATCTTCTATCTTTATCTTCTATCTATCTTCTTCTTCATCTTCTATCTTCTATCTTCTTCTTCTTCTTCTTCTTCTTCTTCTTTTTCTTCTTCTTCTTCTTCTTTTTCTGTTTCTTCTTCTTTTCTTCTTCTTCTTCTTCTTTTTCACTTCTTCATCTTTTCTTCTTCTTCTTCTTCTTCTTCCATTTTTCTTCTTCTTCTTCTTCTTCTTCTTCTTCTTCTTCTTCTTCTTCTTCTTCTTTATCTTCTATCTTCTTCTTCTTCTTCTTCTTCTTCTTCTATCTTCTTCTTCTTCTTCTTCTATCTTCTTCTTCTTCTTCTTCTTCTTCACATCTATCTTCTTCTTCTTCTTCTTCTTCTTCTTCTTCATCACATCTTTTTCTTCTTCTTCATCTTCTTCTTCTTCTTCTATCTATCTTCTTCTATCTTCTTCTTCTATTATCTATCTATCTATCTTTATCTATCTATCTTCTATCTTCTATCTATCTATCATCTATCTTCTATCTATCTATCTATCTATCTATCTATCTATCTATTTTCTATCTTCTATCTATCTATCTATTATCTATCTTCTTCTATCATCTTCTATCTTCTTTCTTCTTCTTCTTTCATTCTCTTCTTCTTCTTCTATCTTCTATTTCTTCTTCTTCTATCTTCTTCTATCTTCTTCTTCTTCTTCTTCTTCTATCTTCTTCTTCTATCTTCACTTCTTCCTACATCTTCTTCTATCTTCTTCTTCTTCTTCACTTCCTCTTCTTCTTCTTCTTCTTCTTCTTCTTCTATCTTCTATCTATCTTCTACCCTTTATCTTCTATCTTCTATCTATCTATCTATCTTATCTATCTATCTATCTATCTATCTATCTATCTATCTATCTATCTATCTTCTATCTATCTATCTTTTATCTATCTATCTATCTATCTATCTATCTATCTATCTATCTATCTATCTATCTATCCTATCTATCTATCCTATCTATCTATTATCATCTATCTATCTTCTTTTATCTATCTATCTTTTTTCATCTATCTATCTATCTATCTATCTATCTATCTATCTATATCTATCTATCTATCTATCTATCTATCTATCTATCTATCTATCTATCTATCTATCTATCTATCCTATCTATCTATCTATCTATCCTATCTATCTATCTATCTATCTATCTATCTATCTATCTATCTATCTATCTATCTATCTATCTATCTATCTATCTATCTATCTATCTATTTTTTTTATTGAGTTATTTTGACGCTGTATCAACGTCTCGATTATTTTAGCATCTGAATGAAATGAAGGTGATAATGTAGTAGAAATAGTCCGAGGTCCAGCACAAAATTTTATTGTTTATATATGTGCGGGTTGAGGCAAACCTTTGGAAAAACTCAGCAGGTAACTTGTCCCGACTGGGTTAGACAGTACTGGTTTCTGGCCAGACATGACCATTGCTCACAGGTGCTGGACTCCTGCCTACCTATCTATCTACCTGCCTGCCTACCTACCTACCTATCTATCTGCATATCTATCCTATCTATCTATCTATCTATCTATCTATCCTGCCTCTCCTCTATCTATCTATCCTATCTATCTCTCTATCTATATCTATCTATCTATCTATCTATCTATCTATCTATCTATCTATCTAATCACTTTTGAGACATCTAGGATCCTTATGCCTCCTGTATTCCTCCCCATATATTTATCCCTATCTATCTATTTTATCTATCTATCTATCCTTGCATACTTTCATATTAAAGAGTAAACTAAAGGCTATCTATCTGGAAAAATTCTTCCTGACTTACTAATATTTGTGTTTTTGTTGATCCAAAGATGTATGTAGTTTCATCAAGATGGAATCACAGTCTAGTATATACAGTCTATCTATCTCAATACGTAATAAATATGCAAACTATTAGATAATTGCTCACCACTGGATCTCTATCGCCTCATTACAGTCAAAATAGAACCATCACAGTCTATTCTATCTATCTATCTATCTATCTATCTTCTATCTATCTATCTATCTATCTATCTATCTATCATCTATCATCTTCTATCTTCTATCACATCATCTATCTTTTCTATCTACATCTTTCATCTATCTATCTATCTATCTATCTATCTATCTATCTATCTATCTATCTATCTTATCTATCTATCTATCTATCTTCTTCTTCTTCTTCTTCTTCTATCTTCTATCTATCTTTTCTATCTATCTATTTCTATCTTCTATCTATCATCATCATCTTCTATCTATCTTCTATCTATCTTCTATCTTTTATCTTCTATCTATCTATCATCTTCTTCTACTATCTATCTTCTATCTTCTATCTTCTTCTTCTATCTTCTATCTTCATCTTCTTCTTCTATCTTCTATCTTCTTCTTCTTCTATCACATCTTCTATCTTCTATCTATCTATCACATCTTCATCTATCTTCTATCTTCTATCTATCTATCTATCACTTTCTTCTTCTATCTATCCACGTTCTATCTTCATAATTTCATCTTCAATCTTCTATCTATCTCCCTTCCCTAGCTTCATAGAACATATTTCCTATCTATGACTTCTAAAGCGTCACTCTATCTTTAGTGGCCATCTAAAATTCGTGCACTATCTATCTATCCTGTCTAAACTGATCTAATATCTATTCCGATCTATCTATCTAATCTATATCTATCTATATTCCAGAGGTCTATGATCTATCTCTACTGTAAAGAATTTGTCAGGGTCAGATTTCAGCAAAATATTTCTTAAAATACTTTGGTTCTTAGAAGATATATTCCAAACTGAGGTTCTAAACGATCTATCTATCTATCTAGACATATGCGTTTGTCGTGATAAACAAGGTAAGCATATCTATTATATTATCTATCTATCTACCACAGAATATTTGATCTATTATATCAGTGTCGCTATCTATCTATCTATCTATCGCTATAACCTATCAGTTCTATCTGTATCTATCTAAGTTTGATGTATCAGGACTCTATCCAAACTGGGAGACCTTGCTGCTCATCTGTTATTGCAGTCTAAGCAGATCCCTCAGCCTCTGGGATGCTAAAGTGTGTAGCTGTATCAATCAGGTGTGGCAACACATACACTTGTCTTGTTCAAGGTCGACATTTTGAACATAAGTATGTCATAATTAAATGCAACATAATGGAATTATCTTGTCATAATAATCTCTATCTGATTCAAAACGTTCGTCTTTTCCTGCTTATTGGCACTAGTAAAATCTATCTTTTATCTTGGGCTAATTAAGGAAAACGTTTCTAAGTTAGAGGATCTGAAATGTTGTATCTAATTAATAAATGATTATGGTTATGACGCTCGCAATCTATCGATTATATCTATCGTCGCCTGTGCTAATTTTGTCTATCTTCTTTATCTATCTATCTATCTATCTATCTATCTATCTATCTATCTAAATTCCACCGACCTGGGTACGGACCTGCAACATAGACGATGGCATTTTAAGGATTGATGACGGTTTAGTGACTTTCAAGTAAGAACGAAGATTATATATACTGAGCGAATATATGCGAACATACTCAAATCAATAAGGTAAATATAAAAACTGAAATAATACTGGCATCCACCCAACTATTATATTATTCTTCTGCCAAGGCATTGAAACATGTAAAATATAGCGCTCTCATTTTACGAGGAAACTAGGTTACAGCGGAACCGTGTACTTCGTGTTCCAATCGATTACTTAACACACAAGCAACAGTTATACACACGTTCCGGTACATTTCTCAGAAGCGACTAACTGCTGGGATGTTTTGTAGAACTGGCTTCCCACGCTGCAGGAAGTCGACCGGCGCGAAGTTTCCTCGTAAAATGAGAGCACTGCACGATATTAAGGGGAGTTAAAACATTACGTTTAGGCCTTCATATTATTTCGTGATATAGAAGATGAAAATGGATGTACAATAGTACTATAATTATTTCTTTCTATTCTTTCATGACAAACAGACAGACATAGATAGATAGATAGATAGATAGATAGATATAGATAGATAGATAGATAGATAGATAGATACTTTCAAATAAAAATAGATTCTTATAGATAGATAGATAGATAGATAGATAGATAGATAGGTAAATACGTAAATAAGTAAATAAGTAACTAAGTAAAGAAGTAAATAAATGAATGAATAAATAAATATAGGCCTATAATTAAATAAATAAGTGAATGAATAAATAAATAAATAAGTGAATAAATAAATAAGTGAATGAATAAATAAATAAATAAATAAGTGAATAAATAAATAAATAAATAAGTGAATAAATAAATAAGTGAATGAATAAATAAATAAATAAGTGAATGAATAAATAAATAAATAAATAAGTGAATGAATAAGTGAATGAATAAATAAATAAATAGGTGAATGAATAAATAAATAAATAAATAAGTGAATGAATAAATAAATAAATAAGTGAATGAATACGTGAATGAATAAATAAATAAGTGAATGAATAAATAAATAAATAAATAAGTGAATGAATAAGTGAATGAATAAATAAATAAATAAATAAATAAATAGGTGAATGAATAAATAAATAACTGAATAAATAAATAAATAAGTGAATGAATAAGTGAATAAAGAAATAAATAAGTGAATGAATGAATAAATAAATAAATAAGTGAATGAATAAATAAATAAATAAATAGGTGAATGAATCAGTAAATAAGCGAATAAATAAATAAATAAGTGAATGAATGAATAAATAAATAAATAGGTGAATGAATAAATAAATAGGTGAAAGAAAATAAATAAATAAGTGAATAAATAAGTAAATAAGAACTTAAAAATATTTTTAATAGTAATATAATTAAGTTTCTAACATAATATATTTCGTGAGTCGACATGGTCTTGGTCTCCTGGAATATGAAATTCATGGGAAAATTATTTGTGATAATTGAATAGGACTATTTAGCGAATATATTAATAAATAAACTATAACACAGGCTACAGACAGAGATTGTGTTATAAATTAACATATTTAATACTTTTATTTATTTTTGTAGCATGGCCATCACGCAATATCACGGCCCACTTTATTGTTGTTAAGGAAACAGTGAAAATATTTAACATCTGAACTTCAGATGCGACGAGATCGCAGTTGATAGCTGGCTCTGGTTGGTGAACACTCAGTACATTCTTGCATAGTGGCAGTGCTGGTACTTGTGCACGCCGCTAGCTTCGTGCTCGTCGACTCGTCGCCACTTCGCAGGCAGTGCCGCAGCTCAGTGGCTCTGATGAAATTTCTTCTGACTCGTGTTTTAATAACTTTGATGCGAGGCTTTTACCCGCCTGTCTCATTGTGTATGGAAAACGTCCGTCTGAAAAATCTACCGAGGCGGATTCATTCCACTTGAGTCGCTCGCTTCCACTCACTGTGGACACCGCGAGTTACTGTGCATCAACAGATAGGATTGATGTGCATGATGTGCCCACCATCTGACAGCAATATTCTTAATTACCTTTTTTTATTTTTATTTATTGAATTTATTGAAAGTACAAATTACATAGTCCTATACTTACTTACTGGCTTTTAAGGAACCCGGAGGTTCATTGCCGCCCTCACATAAGCCGGCCATTGGTCCCTATCCTGAGCAAGATTAATCCATTCTCTATCATCATATCCCACCTCCCTCAAATACATTTTAATATTATCTTCCCATCTACGTCTCGGCCTCCCTAAAGGTCTTTTTCCTCCGGCCTCAAAAAACTAACACTCTATATGCATTTCTGGATTCGCCCATACGTGCTACATGTCCTGCCCATCTCAAACGTCTGATTTTATGTTCCTAATTATGTCGGGTGAAGTATACAATGCGTGCAGTTCTGCGTTGTGTAACTTTCTCCATTCTCCTGTAACTTCATGCCTCTTAGCCCCAAATATTTTCCTAAGAACCTTATTCTCAAACACCCTTAACCTATGTTCCTCTCTCAAAGTGAGAGTGTAAGTTTCACAACTATACAGAAGAACCGGTAATATAACTGTTTTATAAATTCTAACTTTCAGATTTTTTTGACAGAAGACTACATGACAAAAGCTTCTCAACCGAATAATAACAGGCATTTCCCATACTTATTCTGCGTTTAATTTCCTCCCGAGTGTCATTTATATTTGTTACTGTTGCTCCAAGATATTTGAATTTTTCCACCTCTTCGTAGGACAAATCTCCAATTTTTATAGTTCCATTTCGTACAATATTCTGATCACGAGATATAATCATATACTTAGTCTTTTTCGAGATTTACTTCAACCCTATCGCTTTACTTGCTTCAACTAGAATTTCCGCGTTTTCCTAATCGTTTGTGGATTTTCTCCTAACATATTCACGTTATCCGCATAGACAAGCAGCTGATGTAACCCGTTCAATTCCAAACCCTCTGTGTTATCCTGAACTTTCCTAATGGCATATTCTAGAGCGAAGTTAAAAGGCAAAGGTGATAGCCCGCAGTGAATTGAAAAGCATCAGATAGAAAATGGCCTATACGGACTCTGCTGTAAGTTTCACTAAGACACATTTTAATTAATCGAACTAGTTTCTTGAGCATACCAAATTCAATAAGAATATTATATAAAACTTCTCTCTTAACCGAGTCACACAGTTTTTTGAAATCCATGAATAACTGATGTACTGTACCCTTATACTCCCATTTTTTCTCCAATATGTGTCGAATACAAAAATCTGATCAATAGTCGATCCATTACGCCTAAAACCACACTGATGATCCCCAATAATTTCATCTACATATGGAGTTAATGTTCTCAAAAGGATATTCGACAAAATTGTGTACGACGTCAACAAAAGTGATATTCCTCGAAAGTTACTACAGTTAGTCTTGTCCCCCTTCTTAAAAATAGGTACGATTATGGACTCCTTCCATTGTTCTGGTACAATTTCCTTTTCCCAAATTGCAAGTACAAGTTTATAAATTTCGCTAGATACTGCCCTTCCACCCTCTTGTATTAATTCTGCTGGAATTTGATCAATACCTGAGACTTGTACTTTTTCAGATTTTCTATCTCAATTTCGACTTCAGAAAGTGTGGGTTCCGGTATAAATGGCTCAGCAGTTTGTATTTCATTTTCGTCCTGATCATTTCTATTTGGCCAATGTATATTTAGTAGTTGCGAAAATAGTTTTTCCATGTGTTAAGGATTGAATGAGAGTCTGCTAGCAAGTCACCATTGTGATCCTTGAGCACGTTTACCCTTGCCTGATATCCGTTTTTAAATTCCTTTATACCCTTATATAAATCTCGAATGTTTTTATTCTTACTATTTGTTTCTACCTCATTCAGTTTTTCCTTCAAGTAACCTCTCTTTTTTATTCCTAACTGTACGACTTGCTTCCCGTCTTTCATTGAAATAATTATCTCTATTCTCCACAATTGGATCCTGTAAGAATTTCAATTTTGCCTGTTTCCTTGTATCTACTACAATGGAACAATCTTCATCAAACCACGGTTTCTTTTTCTTAGTTTCATGATGACCTATGCTCTGCTCAGCTGCAATTTTGATATTATCTCGGATATTGTCCCACACGCTATTAACATCTAACTCTTCGTCAGCTTCGTCAGCAGTTGCTAAAGCAGCAAACCTATTTGAAATTTCAACACGATAGCGTTGCTTAGTTTCTTCGTCCTTTAATTTCAGAATATTGAATCTACTAATATTAGCTTGTTGCTCTACTCGCTTGGCTACTGATAGTCTTTCTCTTAATTCTCCAATTACCAAATAATGGTCAGAATTACAGTCTGCCCCCCTGAAAGTTCGAATGTCTAGTACTAATAATAATACTAATAAATCTACAAATTTAATAATGGTAACATAATAATATTGTATAATAATGACTATTTCGCTCATGTAGCATTGCACCAATGGAGTGTCGTAATTTATTGAGTTTCAACCAATCAAAGCCAGTTATATTATCAACTGCAATCTCGTAGCACCTGATGCGCATCTGTTTAATATATTGTCGCACCTGATGTTCAGATGTTAAATATTTTCATTTTTCCTTAAGAATATAGTGGGCCGTGATATTGCTAGCAAATGTAAGTTAAACATCTTAATTCATGAAAGCTATAGGGCTAGTAGTCTGTTTCTGTATGTTTTTTTTTTCTTTTTTGATGGGTTATTTTACGACACTGCATCAACATCTCATGTTATTTAGTGTCTGACTGAAATGGAGATGATAATGCCGGTGAAATGAGTCCGGGGTCCAGCACCGATAGTTACCCTGCATTTGCTCATAATGGGTTGAGGAAAACCCCGGGAAAAAACCTCAATCAGGTAACTTGTCCCAACCGAAATTCGAACCCTGGCCACTTGGTTTCGCTGTCAGTCGTTCTGTATGTTATAAAGTATTATTAATATATTCGATTCGCAAAATATTATTATTACAATATCACAATAGTTCTCATATTGTCGATAATTCGCTAAATGAAAGTACCTAGTTCAAAATAAAATGTTATACCCTCAAATATTTGTTTAGTTTTGCTGTTTCACTATCATAATTTCTACAGCTATTGTCAAATGTTTACCGTGAATTTCATATTGCAGGAGGCCAAGGCCATGCCGGCTGATGAAATATATTAAGTTAGCAACTTAAATGTCTTATTTAATAGTAATTTAATTGCGTTATCAATTTATCATCTTTATTATTATTTATTTAGTCTATTATTATTCGCGAAATATTCTTCATCATATATCACAATAGTTCTCATCTTGTCGATAATTCACTAAATGAAAGTACCTAGTTCAAAATAAAATGTTATAACCTCAAATATTTGTTTAATTTCGCTGTTTCTCTGAACATTGTTCCAGAAGATGCCTTATTTCAGAAGAATGAACATTTCTTAAATGTTACAAAGATTCGTAACCTTCTGAGGAACAGAGAATTTGATATTTGGTGTCGTCATCCACAGAAAGGGAAAGGCGCAGTTTTATTTAAACAATGTCCTGGTGCCAACAAATGGATTTGTAAACACGAAAGACTCTCCAACAGCGGATGGCGCGATGGCATTAAAATGGTTGGAAATGTTGCTGCAGTACGTGCTGTGCCAGGAAGATCTCAGGATAACCGTTGTAGGCATTGCCACAACGAGGTTGAAACTCTTGCACACGTCCTGGGATCCTGTCCGCACGGCGAAGCTCTGCGAAACGCTAGACATCACCAAGTACGATCAATTATAGCCACGGCCCTTAAAGATGTCGATTACAACACCTTTGAAGAAGTACATGGTCTCTCCGTCACTGGCAGTACACGGCGCATAGATATAATAGCTTTCAAGGAATCTACAAGATCTGGATTCATAATTGATCCCACTGTGGTTTCGAAACGGATGAGGAACAGCCAGCAGAAGTGGATAATGAAAAAGAATATCTACAATCCTACCATTCCCTATTACTTCAAAAAATACCAGCTAGAAAAGCTTGAAGTAATCGGACTTCTGGTTGGAGCAAGAGGTACCGCTACTCTCTTCATGAAAGATGTGTTTAAGAGGCTTGGAATACCTACATCTGTTATTCCGATTGTAACTTTAGCTGCATTGAAAGGATCAATAATTGCTCTCCTGAAGCATCACCTATATTCGAAATGAAACTAAGTTCAGTAGCATTCTTTACTTTTTTGTAACACTTATCTTTCTAAAAATAGGTATATTTCCACTAATCTCAAAAAAATATTTGCAGCTATGTACTTGTAAGAATTTCATTGTTAAAACAAAATTAATGGTTTTTCATGAACTTGTAAACATTTCTATGGTTAAGTACTCTTTGTCCCTTGTGGCAGCTCACGAATGGTGAGAAGATATATAAATCATACTAATTTCCACAGCTATTGTCAAATGTTTTATACATGAAATTCATATTGCAGGAGGCCAAGGCCATGCTGGCAGATGAAATATATTAATTTAGCAACTTAAATGTCTTATTTCATTGCATTATCAATTTATCGTCTTTTTTATTATTTATTTATTATTATTCGCGAAATAGTCTTCATCATATATCAGAAGAGTTCTCATTTCTTTGACTAATCAATCGACTCGCGGTTCGAAGTCTTGCGAGTAACAACAACAACAATAATTTGTGTCGGTGGTCAAGTTTTGAGCGGCACCGGACTGTACGAGGCAGACGTCAGGCTGAGGAGAGCAGAGGTAAATTCTCGCTCCTCGCTGCTCGCTGTGGCGGGGGGCATTCTGACGGGTGACGGTGTGTGCTACGTGGCGACAGGCCCGGGTTTAGTTTGCATTGTAAAACAGGGACGAGCGAGCCCTGGCCAGTCAGTCTTGAGGCTGCCTGTCTGACGCGCTTGTTTGTTTTTGGAACGTTGAACCGCGGCGTGCGAATTTGCGGACATCAAATGTTGTTCATTACGGATTAGCTGCATTCTATAACGCAACCCATCTTCTATAATCCTGTTCTTCTCTTCCAGAGCCATTAGTTGATCTGGCAGTTTGTTACAAGCCTAATTTTCTACGTTGATCTCTAATGTATGAAAACATGTCATTTCCTTCGTTGGTCTATTACAGGCAAGTCAATTGATGCCCACAGGAGCAAGCGCGCGCTTTAGAGCCCAGGAGAGCCCGAGCGCTTTACAGCGGAAAGGAAAGAGACAGACGAAAGAGGTGGTATATGCCGCTTGGTCGAGCTATATTCAGGGATGGCCAGCACTGATTCAATAGATAAAGGGAAGAGAACTTATTAAAACTGTATCCATGTTAATTTTTAGATTTGCCTGAGAAGTATAAGTGCATTATAAGAATGTAAGTTTTAATTTTAATGCTCATTTTTCACAAGTTTGATTTTTTTATTCAAAAGAAATATTTTCCCAAGTTTTCGTATAGAAAAGTGAAATTTTCAGATATAGGCCTATTTATTTAGTAGCCTTACAGAATGTTTTCGTAAATCTAATATATCGTATATACGTATTACTGAAGATAGTGTATTGAAAATTTTGAAAATATTCGCATGGAAATTGTTTGTAAGGAAATGAATTAACAAAGCAACTACTGTTACGTCATAAGCAAAACATGTGTTGTAAAAATGTCAGCTCTATAGCTTCAGCAGATTTCGAGAAAATAATTTAATATTCTGATGGTAGGAAGTTGCTCACAAATATCATCTTAAAAGCGTAATGCGATAAGAGTTTTGTTATGTAATATTAGTTACACTTAAAACTGATACAGTACCTAGGTAACTTTCCAACTTATCTTGTCATACTCAAGCTCTTTCTTTGGAATATCACTTTCTTTATGAATGATGTGTTTCATCCACTTAATACAGTATAATATTATACTACTATGGAATTTAAGTGAATATTACTTCTTAACTCTCTATTATGTTATTAAGATGTAAAACACAAGTGCAATATTAAGAAATCAATGTTAGTACTTTTGTTTTACAGACAATATAGATAATATCAAACAGAAAGAAGCCATATAAAAATAACGACATAAAATTTCACGTTCCGTTTGAAGTTTGTGCACCACTGTTTTCTTAATCCAACAGGCTGCTTATTCATATACACAACCCTTCCTCTTTCCATACTTAGCGCTTGATGCCCGCACGACGTCAAGGTCAGATAAATGCGCTTGCTTTGACATCACTGGTCTATTATTATTTCGTTGTTTTCTCAGTTGCACTTCATCTTTCTGTTCATTTCTTCCTCTGTCAGTCTGTGTGTTCGCCCTTCAGTCTGTTCAAATCTTAGCCCGAAGTAATTGAATATTTACTCACTTATACTAGGGGCAGAAGAAATAGACGGGAATGGGGAACTCCTCATTCACCACCCCGACTCCTATACCCCTCAGAACCCGCTTGGTGTATGGTCCTGTCCCAAATAACTTACTCCTCCATTCACACTTTTGCACCATAGGAAAATTTAAAAGAACAAATAAAATAATAACGTGATTTCTAATAATTACAAATACCTGATTTACTGAATGTTGTTGTTATGTTTTGTCAACTGTCCGAACACAGGTCTCAAACTCATAAGTGACAACAATGAGGCATCACTAATGAGGTAACTAAGCCAGGAGATAATGGGTTATGGTGCCCAGTTCTCTTTCCTCTCCATTGCATACGTCGCTGAATAGTAACATATTACACTAATCAGACTTTAGAATATATTATCATTTATAATATTTCGCAAGTTAGCCATTTCACAAATGTAATAATAATTATTATGTAATGTGAACGTAATATGAGAAATCAAACATTTTGCATTACACACAATTAGTATTTTGTTTTTATGTGTTTTCAGAATATTGTATTGAAATACAATACGAAATAATGTTTATACAGTTATAAACTTTGAGAATCATGAGGAAATTAAAAATTAAAGTGCACAAAATGAATATATTTTTACTGTGTGTAAAAAATATATATGTTATTGTAACATGAACGAGTTTCGTAATAAAAATAATTATGTAGGCCTATTAGAAGCATACTTAAGAATGGCTTAGCTTAAGTATGACCAAAAAAATCGTTCTGAACAGATTCTCTTAACCAACATAGAGTAACAGAACACGCCTTGGCAGTGGCTATTTGTGTTGACACTTTTAATGTCGTCACAAACTTTAAGTTCTTTCAAGAAACAACAAACTTGATAAATAACGCCTGTAGTATGACTTCTGATATCAGGGCTGCATTGAGACATGATAGCGATTACTTGGATAATTAGTATTTAAAAATACTATTTATTACGTTATGATATAATTTTTCGAACAAGCTCTAACATAGTAATATCACAGACGACGACTTGTCAACAACTAGCAGCGACAGGAAGGTCTCTTTGTTCAAGTCATAAACCGCTAGAGAAAGTGTGGAGAGAGTAGTTTCCGCACAAGACCAAAAACCCGCCTATTTCTTCTGCCTTTACTATATAATATAGGGCTACTACAGTACAAGTAGACATTTTCAGTTTTGTGTGAAACAACTTGTCTGTGATATCGACATGCATTTTGCTCTGTTAACTGCATGAGGACGGGAGAACGTCATCTTTCAACAGGATGACTGGCACCGGGGTGTTGGAAATTATCCGCACGAAATCCTTTCACGGCGCTGGATTGGCCGTGCAACACACGACAACCGCGATCTCGCACGGTGACCAGCCAGGAGTCCTGATCTCACACCGTGCGACCTTTTTTTTTTTTTTTTACGATTTTTTAGTCTCCCATTCCCTAAAGATGAATTGATTTTTAGATGACATTTTTACATTTAGATGAAATAATTTTGATTGGGATGAACTAGATTATCGCCTTGATGTGTGCCGTGTGACACAAGGAGCACTTAGCTGTATTGAACATTTGGAAATTGCGAAAAATTGCTTGATAGAACTTTGCAAACAGAATAGTTTTGAATTTACAAAGCATTCAGAGTGTCATTTTCTTTTGCAGGCATCCGTATTTAACTGCTTCATTAAACTTAATCGGTAACTTCTTTTAGGTTGTCATAAAAATATTGCTCACTTATTTTTTGTTTATTTTGACTCACTGGACAACGTAGACACTACAGTACTGGGTGTTCAGCTCAAAGTGTGTCATGGCTCGCTGTGTGCCGTCATGTGGCTAGTCGATGAGCCTAGAGAATTCAATCTTCCTACACTTCCGCAGAGGCGTATTACCTATATGCCAGAGAAGTTCTGAAGAGTACTTACCGATACGTACGGTAACGCCGGTAGTGGGAGGAATGTGAACTGTTTGGAAACGTGTACCGGTACTGAGGCGAATTTCTTTCTTACTGTCGGGATATGGGGAGAGGGTTAAGACGATTACTTCCGTATTTGTTGACATTAACTTCGACGGTCAACATGGACACGGAGCATTTGATTTGTGTTGTGGAATGTTGCCGTACGCAACCGATGATAACAAATACCCTGCGACGACTTTCCCGCGCAAAACACCGTTCGAAAGAGGTTATGGTAGCACACAGACCGTACAGACCGCCATCTGTTGCTACGACGTTCAAGTTATACCGTACACGTTCTCAAGTTCAGATTGAACGCCTTGATTAATAGATAACTTCTCTGACATAAAAGCTGAAACTCGCTTCAAATCGCTGACTCACAACTTTGAAATGAACACCCAGTATAAGTAAGCCAAGAAATGAGTAGATCTCGCTGTGAGGACTCTATGAAATACTTTTATTTTCCGGTAAATAAATATAGCCCAATAGGCCTAGTAGTAGTAGTGGTGGTGGTGGTGGTGGTGGTGGTGGTGGTGGTGGTGGTGGTGGTGGTGGTGGTGGTAGGTACTAGGTAGTGGGTAGTGGTAGGTAGTAGGTAGTAGGTGGTAGGTAGTAGGTAGTAGATAGTAGGTATTAGTAGGTATTAGGTAGTAGTAGGTAGTAAGTAGTAGTAGTAGTCGTCTATGGCCTTAACTCTGCCAGTATAAATAAAGTATTATTATTGCTATTATTATTGCACGTTAATATTCTAAATAAATAAATAAATAAAAATAAATAATAATAATAATAATATTACCATTACCATTATTATTATTGTTATTATTATTGTTATTATTATTATTATTATTATTATCAATAATATTATTGTTATCATTATTATCATGATTATTATTATTACCATTATTATTATTGTTATTATTATCAATAATATTGTTATTATTATTACCATTATTATTATTGTTATTATTATCAATAATATTGTTATTATTATTACCATTATTATTATTATTATCAATAATATTATTATTATTATTAACATGATTATTATTATTACCATTATTATTATTGTTATTATTATCAATAATATTATTGTTATTATTATTATTACCATTATTATTATTGTTATTATTATTGTTATTATTATTATAAATAATATTATTGTTATTATTATTATCATTATTATTATTATTACCATTATTATTATTGTTATTATTATTATAAATAATATTATTGTTATTATTATTATCATTATTATTATTACCATTATTATTATTGTTATTATTACCATTATTATTGTTATTATTACCATTATTATTATTGTTATTATTATTGTTATTATTATTATCAATAATATTATTGTTATTATTATTATCATTATTATTATTATTGTTATTATTATCATTATCAATAATATTATTGTTATTATTACCATTATTATTATTGTTATTATTATTGTCATTATTATTATCATTATTATTACCTCGCTGTGTACTGCACCAGGGCGGTTCAACTCTTAGATGCAAGGTGTAATCTCATAGTTTGCCACTTTGTGAGGGGAATGCGCTGGCTGTGTTCCGATGGTAATTATGAAAGGAACTGGTTATAAGTGTTGCCAATGTGGAAATTTTGAACATATTATGAATACCCATTATTTACAGAATTTGTCAGTTTTATAACATTGATATTATATTATTGAACTATAGAATCTTCATTTCGTACACCCGATTTTTAATTTCAGTCGAAGACAAAGTAGCCATATTATCTACGTATTCAGTTGGACAGTGATTAGCAGGCTTCGAGACTTCGGACCCAATAGAGCAGTTCAGTGGGAAATCTGCATAACGGCGTACTGAGTATAGTGGTAAAGCGTACAGAGGGTGGGGGTACTGTAGAATGAATGCCAACAAATACGCAAAGGAAAACGCTCTGGATTTGAAGGTTCTGACGAATAATTTGGTTTTCATACAAACTGTGTCTGAAACTATTACACGGTTAGAAAAGTCAGAGCAAGAGATGCCGGAAGCCCTCAAATTAATTTAGAAAATGACGCACAGAATTAATGAGACACCAAGTACACCGGTTACTGAACGTGTAAAACAGAAGTGGAAATCAATTTTATGTAAAAATAACGGATATGGAACATTGTGTAACATAAACAGCAAATTAGTGGACATAGAGTCGCCCGAGAGTAAAGGACTGTCTCTTAGAGACTGCAATGATGTTAGGTTTTTCGTTTTCCTCCTATCACGTCATGCGACGTAGAGCGCAGCTTTCTACAGTACAAACTTTGGCAGATAACCGAAAAAGATTTACGTTTGAGACACTGAGAATGTGTCTTGTAGTACATTGCAATTCGGTACTGTAACTGCACTTCCTAAAGACGACCAATAGGATAAATGAAGATATTAAAATTGCTACAAGTATATTTCCACCATTAACACGGTGTATAATTAAATACAAATGCTTATAAAATACAGGCGAATAAATGCTTTTTCACATTCTTTTGACATTATCATTGTGTAATGTATATTTACTTTCAGAATGTACATATGTGTGTTTCCCCATACTACCGTACTCTACTCTAAATAGCAACGTTGTTACCTCAACACATCTCTACCTACCTGCAGCGGGTCAACAACCTATAGTGCATGCACAGTAAACTTATTGTATCGGGTCTAAAGTCTCGAAGCCTGGTGATTAGATGTTGGCGATCGTATAATGTTTGAATATTAAAAAAAGTCCGTTTTGGTGAACAGTTTGGGTAGCAGAGGGAATGTGTTATCAATGGTATTCAGTTTAATGTTCAACCATTATATTCATATGAATTTTAATGTGAAAAGCCAAAACAATGGTATTCATATTGTGATTAAACTTTTCATTTAAACTGGTAAATTGTTATGCGCTCCTTTGGGGAGTCCTATGAAAAATACTTACTTATTGGCTTTTAAGGAACCCGGAGGTTCATTGCCGCCCTCACATAAGCCCGCCATTGGTCCCTATCCTGAGCAAGATTAATCCATTCTCTATCACCATATCCCACCTCCCTCAAATCCATTTTAATATTATCTTCCCATCTATGTCTCGCCTCCCTAAAGGTCTTTTTCCCTCCGGCCTCCCAACTAACACTCTATATGCATTTCTGGATTCGCCCATACGTGCTACATGCCCTGCCCATCTCAAACGTCTGGATTTAATGTTCCTAATTATGTCAGGTGAAGAATACAATGCGTGCAGTTCTGTGTTGTGTAACTTTCTCCATTCTCCTGTAACTTCATCCCTCTTAGCCCCAAATACTTTCCTAAGAACCTTATTCTCAAACACCCTTAACCTATGTTCCTCTCACGAAGTGATAGTCCAAGTTTCACAACCATAAAGAACAACCGGTAATATAACTGTTTTATAAATTCTAACTTTCAGATTTTTCGACAGCAGACTGGATGATAAAAGTTTTTCGACCGAATAATAACAGGCATTTTCCATATTTATTCTGTGTTTAATTTCCTCCCGAGTATCATTTATATTTGTTACTGTTGCTCCAAGATATTTGAACTTCTCCACCTCTTCAAAAGATAAATTTCCAATTTTTATATTTCCATTTCGTATAATATTCTGGTCACGAGACATAATCATATACTTTGTCTTTTCGGGATTTACTTCCAAACCTATCTCTTTACTTGCTTCCAGTAAAATTCCCGTGTTTTCCCTAATTGTCTGTGGATTTTCTCCTAACATATTCACGTCATTTTTACCAGGTTAAATAAATAAATAAATAAATAAATAAATAAATAAATAAATAAATAAATAAATAAAAATATTATACCTGTAGCTATTAACGACCAAATTCCGGAGTCGGAAAGCAGCACTGTCCTAACTTTCTCATGAAACCATTGAGGAATTTCATAGCTACCGAATTTTTTTTTTAATGGGCAATATATTGGGCCATGTATGCCTAAGTTGTCTGGTAATTCTACTTGTAGCTCTCTCAATCAGGAAAAGTGAAATCATATGCGTCCCCGCCACAAAAACCATTGGTCTATCATCACAGAAATCCATTGCTCTCCAGCGGGTTCGACCCCGGTCCAGTGGCCGCGGAGGAGGCGTGGTCCGCCAGCAGTGTTTGATTCCTGAGCAGACCTCCCGGCCGGCGCTGCCGCCGATATATCACTCTGGCTGGCTGGCTTTGTGTGTTTTCGCATGCTGAGAGGGCTCGAACGCAGAGCTGGCTGACTGACTGGCAATCAGTAACACCAGCAGGACGCGAGCCCATCTGGCCGCTGCGCCGGGCTGTTATAGTGACGAACTGCAACGTGCAGACCTTAAGAATCCTCACAATAAACCGGGAAGTAGAACAGAATGAAAACGAGAAGCAGAGGACGTGAATATGAAAATTTTTGATTCACAGTAAACCGAGAACGAGAACCAGAATGAAAACGAGAAGCAGAGGACGTGAATATGGAAATTTTTTATTCACAATAAACCGAGAACGAGAACCAGAATGAAAACGAAAAGCAGAGGACGTGAATATGGAAATTTTTGATTCACAATAAACCGAGAACGAGAACCAGAATGAGAACGAAAAGCAGAGGACGTGAATATGAAAATTTTTGATTCACAATAAACCGAGAACGAGAACCAGAATGAAAACGAGAAGCAGAGGACGTGAATATGGAAATTTTTTATTCACAATAAACCGAGAACGCGAACCAGAATGAAAACGAAAAGCAGAGGACGTGAATATGAAAATTTTTATTCACAATAAACCGGGAACGAGAACCAGAATGAAAACGAAAAGCAGAGGACGTGAATATGGAAATTTTGATTCACAATAAACCGAGAACGAGAACCAGAATGAAAACGAAAAGCAGAGGACGTGAATATGGAAATTTTTGATTCACAATAAACCGAGAACGAGAACCAGAATGAAAACGAAAAGCAGAGGACGTGAATATGGAAATTTTTTATTCACAATAAACCGAGAACGAGAACCAGAATGAAAACGAGAAGCAGAGGACGTGAATATGGAAATTTTTTATTTACAATAAACCGAGAAAGAGAACCAGAATGAAAACGAGAAGCAGAGGATGTGAATATGGAATTTTTTTATTCACAATAAACCGAGAACGAGAACCAGAATGAAAACGAAAAGCAGAGGACGTGAATATGAAAATTTTTGATTCACAATAAACCGGGAACGAGAACCAGAATGAAAACGAAAAGCAGAGGACGTGAATATGGAAATTTTTGATTCACAATAAACCGAGAACGAGAACCAGAATGAGAACGAAAAGCAGAGGACGTGAATATGAAAATTTTTGATTCACAATAAACCGAGAACGAGAAGCAGAGGACGTGAATATGAAAATTTTTGATTCACAATAAACCGAGAACGAGAACCAGAATGAAAACGAGAAGCAGAGGACGTGAATATGGAAATTTTTATTTACAATAAACCGAGAAAGAGAACCAGAATGAAAACGAGAAGCAGAGGATGTGAATATGGAAATTTTTGATTCACAATAAACCGAGAACGAGAACCAGAATGAAAACGAAAAGCAGAGGACGTGAATATGAAAATTTTTGATTCACAATAAACCGAGAACGTAGACGACTATGCATATCAATATACATGTCAATACTTACTTACTGGCTTTTAAGGAACCCGGAGGTTCATTGCCGCCCTCACACAAGCCCGCCCTTGGTCCCTATCCTGAGCAAGATTAATCCAGTCTCTACCATCATATCCCACCTCCCTCAAATCCATTTTAATATTATCTTCCCATCTACGTCTCGGCCTCCCTAAAGGTATGCATGTCAATAACGACATATAAAGTCGATATTACGCATTCTGATGTTATTTGTGTATAATTGACCAATGGCGTTCTCTCATGAGTACTAGGCAGCCAACATAAACACAGGTTAACCAAGTTCGAAATTTCAACTGAAACATTTCGGAATATGTATGATAAGAACTTTCTTGTGTTAAATTTTAAAGTACCTTGTTAACATGTTTCGACCTATTTTTCGGTCATCTTCAGAACTGGTCGTTGTTGGTCTTGGCGCCTCTTGATCGTAGTGTAGAGTCAAAGAAACATTTCATTAGGTACGGTACTATAAATATGCCCATACATCTACCATAACGTAAAATAATTAGAGAAGAAACATTTGTAGATAGAACAAAAATGAACACAACAGTAGTTATTGATTGAACCATGAATATGTAGTGTGTAATACAACCAATACAATAATAAAATATGATTCACTTACGATCGGTGTTCAAAGATGCAGCTATTGAAACCACGTATTCTCCTTCATTTTCTCATCTTTGTACGAGGCGCGCCGCTTATCGTAAACGTGAGGATTTTCCTCAACACTCAATATTAGAATCTCATCAAATAAAACTTGCTCCATGATGCACAGCACAGAACAAAATAATGCAAAGGTTATGTCACGGTCTTCTTGCTACAAAATATACGACGACAATATAGATGGCAATAAAATGAATCTAGTGGGGTGTGATCGGAAACGTGAACTCCAAAGTTGAAACTTGGCCAACTTTCAGTGCTGTTTGTTTTGGTGCATACCGCATTATCATTATCATCATCGTGTTCTTTCTTCTTCTTCTTCTTCTTCTTTTTCTTCTTGTTCAGTTCCAAATTTTAACTCCGATGGTCTGTTGCCATCTCCCATTATTTTTATGCTCTTTCACTTCCAAGCGATATTTTTCTTCTGGGAGAGAATCTGTACTTTCTGTTGATCAGCTGCAGCCATTCTTCCTAAACTAATTACCTCAATTAGATATTACATTGTTTTCGTGGCCATAATTTTATTTTTTTGAATGTCCGAAATACAGAATCTGATATCAGTCCAATTTTTAAATAATATTTGTAACGGGGCGGAAGAAGGTATCAGATGATAGAGAACATTAAGGAAAATTACATGGATCATATGCGGAGACTAAGAAAAAGGCGGAAAAGAGGGAAGATTGAATAATGCTGGGTTTGTAGTGAAGGACCTACCTCAGCAGAGGTGAAGTATCATCCAATCAGAATGGAGGTGTAGTATGGTTAGCACGATGATCCCCCAACCGTAACAGCTGGCTTAAATAACCTGATTTTCGCAGCTCCCCAAATGCATCAAGATATTGGGTGGTGCCGGTCCTATAGAATGATTGAAATTTCATAAGAAAATTTTCTAATGATGTATTGATAACATAAATTCCTGTTTTGGTAGAAACCAGAGTGCTGCATTGGAGTTAAATCGTTCGCTTGAACTCGGTCGATTGTCGCACCCTCGAGTGAGATACGATCGGTCGTGATACGCTCGTAATAAATGGAAGCATAGTACAAGGTCATCTCACCGACATGTCTTATCTTGTATGGAAGGCGACAGATAAGATACACATATGTTTTGCTCACACGGTAAAAATAAGGCTTTATTTTCTGCGTTTATGACAAACGTTTAATGGAACGTACCAAAACAGGAACATGAAGTTGTAAATAAAATAGTATGAAAAACTTCGATATACAGTTATTATTGCTAATTAATAATTATTCAGTATTTGATTTACGACATATATAATATGATAGGTCCATACATAGTGTTCCGCCTATATACTGCGACAATGTAGAAACGTTTACAAAATATTATTGATATAGCAGTAGATTAATAACAAGATTAGTACAGAGATAACGTCACAGAAAATATAATAAAACGAATAATCATGCTGCACAACTGTTACAGACGCAAAGATTGATACACTAATTATTAGAGATTATTATTATTATTATTATTATTATTATTATTATTATTATTATTATTATTATTATTATTATTATTATTATTATTACTAGAAAACTTGATGCAGTTCTTGCATTATCGTGATTGTGTTCTCCGTTTATAATAATTACATTTGCATCCAATAACATCTATCAGATGTAGCTAAAACAAAATCACTCCTGTGTGTGGGGGAACATTTACCTACAACATTTATATTACATTTTAAAGCAAGTTTTGTGGTTGTACTATGGAGAGGTTAGTTAAACACTGCAAAGTTGTTTTGAAATGATAAACATCTATGATGTTACTACAGTTCGTCACTGTAACAAGAACGAATGTCTAACGCTCGGCTTATACCGTTCGAGGATTTATCACTCGTGACAATTATACATAACCGTAACATAAACACCCATCATGCATGTGCGCTACCTATCGGATTATGCTATGAACTACTTGGCGCTCGAGTGGAAACGTCCGATGCAGACCTCTGATTGGGAATCTGCAAGTCTAAACTCTTAACAGTGTGCTAGTTGTTAGTACTAATTTAACTTCTTGTACCCTTCTTTTCAGTAAAGTAATTACTTTCCCCCGTCAAATTTCAATCAATTCTACGTCTATCACGATGGGAACATAAACATAACAGCAAACATACTTGGTAACCATGGAAACATAACAACGACGACATTTCCTCATATTCTGTCGTATACTTCAGCGCTCCACACAGAAGTTTGCGCCCAGGCTACCAAATGGGATCATTCACAATGATTCACATAAGCATTGACATAAACATTACCGTAAGACGTTAACATGAAAGTTTGCAAACTACAAACTTTCATGCTTATCCACGATTGTGTTCTGTTTGCAAATCACGTAAGCATAAGCATGAATCTTGTATTATTATTATTATTATTATTATTATTATTATTATTATTATTATTATTATTATTATTATTATTATTATCGTCATCATAATCATCATCATCATTGAAATTATCTTAGGGAAGCTGTACTTGTCTGGACCGGTTTCGTCTCGCCGGCCGCCTTGAAACTGTTTAGCGTGGAGTAACGTAATCGTACTTCATAATCGCCTCTGTTTATGAGCTATTTAATAACAAAGTACAAGATTCATGCTATCCGGCGGTTCTCCTTTCACGAAAATAAGTGTGGAAGAACAACCTCGGAGAGCGGATTCTAGCACGGTGAAGGCGTCCGTCGGACGTTAGCTGGACAACGCAGGCATACCTTCTTAAATAGCTGTGTCGGAAGTATTTCCTTTTGACGCTATAGTCCCTTGAACTGTGTATGCGCTGGGATGTGATAAAATGTTCAACAGGACGGGCGGATACACAACTTCGTAAACAAAGCGACAGGGATTCGGGAATGTCCACATACATTCTTGATGCGTGCAATTTCGTAAGTTGCAGACACACACGCCACCTCAAGACGAGGAATATTCTGAGTGTGAAATTGTCACAGAAATAATAGCCCCCAGAGAAAGTCACAGTTTCTGTGTAAATAGCCTATGTAAATATGTTATGTAATGTAAGGTATGTTTATGTATGTACTCGTATGTATTTATGAATGAAATACATGCAACGTACCTGGGTCATTTGCAAAATTTGTATAACAAATGGACGATTGAGAACGTCAAAATTAAAGTACTATTTAGTGCATATTCTGCATGTATTAATATAGTGCAATGTCTTTGCCATAGTAACCAACCACTGTACACTCACCTTGCTTTACAGCATTGTTTTGAATGATGTAACAGACATGACGGAGTAACAGATCTGACAGGTAAGACAGGTAACAGACTTGACAAAGCAAACAAGCATGTGCGAACCTAAAATATTTTTGCTTAAAAATCTTCAAAATAGCAACGTTACTGGACACGTGTACTATTATGTCCTCTTGATCTTGACTTTATATGTTGTTATTTGTGGAAAACACAACACAAACAGATTTGACAGAGTAAAAATGCACGCTTAGACTAAAACATAAAGCAAGAGTATGACACCAAATCAAAATGGGTGAACATAGCAGTACAATCAAAATGGGTCTTTGTGCATCATCTTGGCTTGTGCTGACAGCTGTGGGATTTCTTTTTCAACTGTGTTTCCACAGGAACAGAATAGTGTAACAGACCTGACTGACTTACTAGACTAGAGTAATTATGCAATAATATTTAAGGAAATATAAACTCAGACATAAATGAATAAGTTTGATAATATCAAATGTTTATTTGATTTTTTTCTCAATTAAATTATTAAACAAACCTTTATCTGGACATAATCATGCTCCATTTTAAAAACGTAACTAGTATGGACACGGCATTTTAGCTGATACTATGAGAATTTTATTTTGTTCTCGTGAAATATTTCACATGAAGGAAATAATTCTTGTGACGTTCACTACATTAGTATTGAAACTACTCACTGTTAGGAATTTATAACTCTATCGTTATAAATGCAATAATGGGAAGGGTAAGAATTGATGGACATCATTTGTTATACAAATTCTGCAAATGACCCATGTAATATGTACTGTATGTATGTATGTATGTATGTATGTATGTATGTATGTATGTATGTATGTATGTATGTATGTTTGTAGCAAGTAATGCATGTGTATATGCAATGTATGTAATGGATGTATACATATTATATGCATGTAATGTATGTATGTATGTATGTATGTATGTATGTATGTATGTATGAGGCGTGTATGCACTTTGTTACCTATTCCAGCACAATAAAGTCTTGGTTCATTCGCTAGGCATTTTGAAGGGAAGAAGAAGAAGAAATATGTTGGGGAAAGGAATAGAACTGAAGAGGGACGACTAGTCAGCCTCTTGATGTAATCCAGAAATCCGCTTTGAAAGGCGACAATGCGGACTTCTCCGTAGGGTGTAAGCTGCACTTAATGAATGAAAGGGACTTAAAAATGACTCGACCGTTTGGGGCACCTGAATGTTCCCACATCCGTCACGTAATCTCGGATGGAACAAGATGGTAAGACGCGATATGTCGTCCTGCTAACGAGTCTCTTCGGCACGAGGGGCGTGCGTTGCTCCAGTGCAGGATTGCATTCTGGGGAGAGGAGCGTTCTAAAAAGCCCTCTGTTACACTGATTCTTACTCTTTTTCCTTGTACGTCAACAAAACTTCTTGAACGTGTGACGTTGTAGAGTAGACTGCGAAGAAACTGGAATGTTGCCATAGTGATCTCCAGACAGACATACTGCGATGCTTTGCTGTTCACAGCGACTGTTGTTAGCGGTTGTTAGACTTATTTATTAAACTGTTCAATTAGCACTTATTTATCCGTTCTTTATTTAGCATTTTTAATTTATAATAAATTATTATCCAATTTACCACATAATTATTTACTGGTTCCAGTTTGCAGACTTCAAGACACGCGTTGTAATTGTGGTGCTCTCTGGAACAAGAATTTAATAATGACAAAATTTTGAATCTGAGACCCAGAGTATGAATCATTTTTGATCTCCTATGACAGCATTACGCAGAACCACATTCAAATGTGGGCGCTTTGTTTTTGTAGACAAATAATGCTTTATCAGGAGGGGAATGTGTTATTAAGGATTGAAAATGCTGGAAACGGAATAACGACGTGACGTACGTTAAGTTAATATTACAGGGAATCCTCAATTATAAATAATGTAATGTCATGTGCGCTTGAAAAATTATTATTGTTATTGTGACATTTATTGAAAAAATATGACGACTTATATCACAACTTCGAATCCGAGTTTTATTTTCTAGACGGGGGGATTACATTTCGTTACCTAGCCTATAACAGTAGCTATAATATTACCATACAAGGTTGAGAAGTGCTTTTTACAAAATCGAGGAAAAGTTTGAAAAAAAGGAGAGCGAGTTTTTCAACTTCCGAGATTTTGTAATGCGCTTCAAAAACGTGTGTTGTTGTTTAGTCAACTGTCCGAAGACAAGTCTGAACCTCACAAGTGATATCAAAAACACACCTTTTATGAGGCAACTAGGCCAGGAGATAATGGGGCAGGGTGGTCAGTTCCTTTTCCCCTCCATTGCATACATCGCCGACTACCTACATATTACACTAATCAGTCTTCAGATGCATACAAACAATTGTTCTTCCTCTGACACATATCGTCAAGTGAGATGTACTGCCTGATAATTGAGGTTCTGGCTGATATGTACCTCTATCAGAGAAGAAACGTGTGTTGTACGAAATTATTTACACTATCATATTTTTCAAATTGCAAATACAAAAAAAGTATTTTCATTAATCCACTCTTTTAGGCGATTGAAGAATTTTATACCCTTTTCCATGAAAAAAATGTTAGTGCAAACTCTCGTGATGCCCCACTTCGATTACTGTGATATTCTGCTTACTGACCTAAGCGTTACTTCGGCGCAGAGACTACAACGTGTTCATAATATGTGCGTCCGTTTCGTCTGCAATATTCGCCGGGCTGATCACGTAACACCATCCCTCGAAATGTTGTCCTGGCTCCGTCCAGAAGATCGTAGGAAAATCCACTGTCTTTCCCTTCTCTTTCACATATTATTTCTGCACTCCTGTCTATATTGCGTCCCGTTTTCAAAATTTATCCACCCATCATAACCTAGACACACGATCACAACACTCCTCAATATTATCCATTCCCTCCCACCGAACATCCTCATATTCATCTTCTTTCACTGTGGCTGTTCCTCGGCTTTGGAATTCCCTACCGAGTAATGTCAGGGACTGTCAGACATCAAACCAATTTAAGAATAGGCTAACGAAATATTTTTCTAACAATTCTTGTTAACAATAATAGCTGTTTCAGGTTTCAATGTTTAATGGTTATATATATATATATATATATATATATATATATATATAAAAATTATCTCATTATTATTATTACTATCATTATTATTATTATTATTATTATTATTATTATTATTATTTCTTACCAATGTTTATTAATGTCACAGTGTAACATCACTTATCCAACTTTCATTATTTACTTTCATGTTGTTTTATGGTCTAGATATTAATGTAATAACTATGTAAGGAAATTGTATTCAATTAGAATTAGAGTCTGGCTGGGCGGAAGAGAAGGCCTACTGACCTTAGCTCTGCCAGATTAAATAAATTATTAAATTAAATTATTAATATATTTTGCATTGAAAATTTAGTGCAATATTATTGCAAAGCCTTCGGAAAACTATGCTGCAATGGTAATTAAGTAGATAACAATAGGTGCACTGTAATTACAAAGTCTGGGTGGAATGAATATACGTAGCAACACTTCCAGAGGGGAAAACCTTTGAGGAGGCCGAGACGTAGATGGGAAGATAATATTAAGATGGATTTGAGGGAGGTGGGATATGATGATAGAGACTGGATTAATCTTGCTCAGGATAGGGACCAATGGCGGTCTTATGTGAGGGCGGCAATGAACCTCCGGGTTCCTTAAAAGCCAGTAAGTAAGTAAGTAAGTAAAGTAAGTAAGTAAGTAAGTAAGTAAGTAAGTAAGTAAGACTTGATATCACAGTATTTTATTAATTTACCTCCGGGTTCCTTAAAAGCCAGTAAGTAAGTAAGTAAGTAAGTAAGTAAGACTTGATATCACAGTATTTTATTAATTTACTGGTGTTTTGTAAAGTGATTGTAAATGCAAGTTGCAACCCACTCGCACATTCTGCTACAAGTTACTTTCTTGTTCAGCAAAATCAGCAGACGTCGTAAAGCGAACAAAGATTTTTATGAAGGCGATGCGCCAGCCTTGACCGAGGAGCAGATCGATGGAGAGTTTCAATTTCCAATTACAGACTTTTATTGAGCGTGGCTAATTGGTCGATGGAGGCACGTCGCCCATCTGAGACGCGAGAAAAACCCCGTGTGTAGTGTGTTGTGTGAACCGACCGAACTTCGTAATCACGATGCTTGTTGATACGCAGTTTCCATGCAGTGCTCGCCTGCCACCTTCCAGGTCTTCAAATTCAGGAGTTTCGTTAAGAAAACATCAGTAAAGTAATGATACTTCTCTCACATAAGTGCATTTCAAATTAAGATCAAAGTCACTTCGGTATTATTTGTCCATCATAAAAGAAAGCAAAATTCTCAGATTAATAATAATAATAATAATAATAATAATAATAATAATAATAATAATAATAATAATAATGGCTTTATTTAACCTGGCAGAGTTAAGGCCGTAAGGCCTTCTCTTACACTCAACCAGGATTAAAACTTGCTTACATAGTTGAACATAAAACTGGATCGGAATTAAGTAAGGGACTTCTTTTTGGCGCTAGGGAACTTCATTTAAGTTAACCAAAGCCATTCTCCTTTCTCTTAAATTTTCTAATGAGGACATTAACAAAATTTGTCTAATGGTATTGACAGATTCATTATCCATTTTATACAATCACTTGTATATTACTATGTATTTTTTTCACTTCATTTCTTTACTCTTCAATGTACTTTCATCTCATGTTTCTCCGAACTCAAATTGTACTTTATTTTTAAATTTATCATTGTTCCGTATTCTCTCCGCAATCATATTGTATTTTTAATTTAACCTCTGCTTTGTATTCTGGATCCTAGTGGTCAGTCGTAGATTTCGGCCAGATGTCCCAAATTGTAGAATTTGTTGTCATACTGATACAATGTACGTACATAATGAGATCAAAAGAGGTAGTTACATAAAATACACCTCGTAAAATAAAAATAAACCTAGTGGAATACATATTAATGTTGTTAGAATCAAATACGAATCACATAAAAACAGAAGCCGATAATTCAATAAAAATGTACACAGTAAAAATAAAAATACACACATTAGTATATATATTAGTATTAGATTACAATTAAGTAGGATTCACATAATTAAACCAGAAACCGACAATTGAATAAAATGTACACAAAAAAAGATTAATAATAAAAAACAACACAGTGGGATACATATTGGCGTTAAGTGATAAATAAACACGATTTAGATAATAAAAATAACAAAAAAAAAAACAAATGCAGTGGAACACATTCCATTAAATATTTGCAACGCGTTAGGTCTGGCAACTCATCATAAGATATTTTTCTAATTTACATTTAAAGGAAATTAAAGTTCGGCAGCCCTTGACTTCAGGCGGCAGAGAATTCCAGTGGCGAGAAGTAGCAACAGTGAAAGATGAAGAATAAAGAGATGATGTGTGCAGTGGTATTTCTAGCGTGTTATCATATTGTGACCGAGTATTTAAGTGATGATACCGGGAAAGACTGTGGAATCGGACAAATAAGTAAGAGGGAGTAGAGGTGTGCAAAAGTCGGTATAAGAGAGAAAGGGAATGTAACATTAATGCGTTCTTGAATAAACTAATCATTTTGTATGACAGACATGGCGTTTTGGAAATTATTATTCACTTTATATAGGGTGTCTCAAAATTCTTAGTTCAAAATAATGCAGCAAAGCCTGAACTGAGAATTTTGAGATGAGAAATCAATGTTTAATAATGCCTGTTTTAAGTTCCACGATATTTTAAACGGGAAATAGACCGTGTTTCATAAAGATTTTAGGGATTACAAAACTTTATTGCAAGGAAACTACTGAATGTACTTTGCTACACGGGTGGAGGAATCGTTCTGTGTTTTGGAATTTCACACTACTAGATCAGTGATTACTATCCTACGTGCATTTCATATAAAATTGGAAAAGAATACAACTAGTGAAAATTCAATTTGCAAATAATTGAAAGAATCAGGTTTTCTGTGCAAAGGAAAATCTCCTGGTCGCCCATTATCCTCAGAGGAAGACAGGGATCGTGTGCGGACATGTTTCGTGCAGCTCACAGAAATCAACAGAAATTGTAGCTAGAGAACTAAATATGTCAAAAACAGTGTGGCCCCACGATCACCGGACTTTACACCGTGTGACTTATTTTTGTGGGCTTACATCAAAGACGAGATATTCGTCCCATCAATGCTGCGTAATATCGGAGACCTAAGCCAGCGTGTCATCGCAGTGGTTGACACTATCGACTGATCCATGTTGATACGAGTGTGGCAAGAATTAAACCATCGTGTGGATGTCAACCATGGACATTTGTAGGTGTAAAAATAACTGAGTTCCTCGTTCGTCCTGGACTGGTTTCATTAACGTAAGTTCAATAGTTTACTTGTAATAAAGCTTTTAACTTCTCGAATCTTTATGAAACAGGGTGTATAAGTATTTGAGGAAGGTTTTTATAGCTGTTTTGGTTTTCTTAACAAACAACTGCTACCCCGTCGACGTTTGGTGATGCCAGCTTCCAAACAATAGTACAATCGCCGCAGGTAATGTGAGCCATTCAACCGGGTCAACTTGTCCGTGCTTCGAGGAGCAGCCTGTTACTACTACGAGTGCAAGCAATGGGACAAATAATGATTTCGCACTCAGAGTTCAATTCTGTCAACTGTTCTTCGTACAGTGTGTACTGCTCACAGGTGAGACCTGATTCACCCGTGATGGTGTTTTCAACAGCCGAATTGCCATATCTGAAGTGACGAAAATTCCTTATCTGGTCACCGACAACGATCTGAAATTGCACACAATCATCTAACAGGACCATTTCTCCTGGTATTTCGTTTGAATGGTTCGCGTTACCTGCGGCAAGCTAGCGCCTCCAAATGTGGACGCGATAGGCAGTTGTTATGAAAACTAAAGCAGCTAAGAAAAGCGTTCCTTGTTCAAAATCTCGTGCCTGAAGTAGGCATTCCGGTCAATGGTTTCCTATCTCAAAATACTCTGTTTACATTCTAAACTTTATTATTTTTACCCCAGGGGTTTGAGACACCCGGTATAGTTAGAGCCAGTAGTGATCCGATTACTAGACTATGAAATGTTGGCCGTACCATTTCTTCTCTCTAGTGCAGTGATGTCAACTTATGCCCATCAAGGAGCAAGCGCGCTTTAGAGCCCAAGAGAGTCTGAGCGATTTACAGCGGAAAGGAAAGAGACACGAAAGAGGTGGTATATGCCGCTTGGTCGAGCTATATTCAGGGATGGCCAGCACTCATTCAATGGATAAAGGGAAGAGAACTTATTAAAACTCTATCCATGTTAATTTTTAGATTTCCCTTAGAAGTATAAGTGCATTATAAGAATGTAAGTTTTAATTTTAATGCTCATTTTTCACAAGTTTGATTTTTTTATTCAAAAGGAATATTTTCTCAACTTTTTTACAGAAAACTGAAATTTTCAGACATGTTTGTTTAGTAGCCTTACAGGTACTAAAACAATGTTTTCGTAAATCTAATATATCGTAAATACGTATTACTGAAGATAGTGTATTAAAATGTTTGAAAATACTCGCATGGAAAATGTTTGTAAGGAAATGAATTAACAAAGCAACTACTGTTACATCACAAACAAAAGATATGTGCCTATGTGTTGGTAAAACGTCAGCTCTATAGCTTCAGCAGATTTCGAGATAATTTAATATTCTGATAACAGAAAGTTGCGCACCAATATCACCTAAAAGCATAATGCGATAAGAGTTTTATTATGTAATATTAGTTACAGTTAAAACATATACCTAGACAACTTTGCTTTGTACTATAATATTGTTTTGATTACTTTTATAAGGCTAAAGATACCATCAATGTCAATTTCAACTTATGTTATATTCAGTGTCTTTCTTTGGGATAACACTTTCTTTATGAATGATGTGTTTAATTCACTTAGTTCAGTATAGTTGTAGTTATTATGGAATTTGTGTGAATATTCCTTCTTTACTCTTTATTATGTTATTAACGTTTAAAACACAACTGCAATATTAGGCTAAGAAATAGGTGTTAGTACTTTTGTTTTACAGACAATATAGAAAATAACAAACAGAAAGAAGCCATATAAAAATAACGACATAAAATTTCACGTTCCGTTTGAAGTTTGTGCACCACTGTTTTCTTAATCCAACAGGCTGCTTATTCCTCCCAGCATACCTAGCGCTTGATGCCCGCGCACGACGTCAAGGTCAGAAAATGCGCTTGCTTTGACATCACTGCTCTAGTGTGACGCCAGGAATTTTAGTAGGTATTGTTTAACAGAGGTTCCTCATCATATACGGGACTTACCTTCCCAATTTGATACCGTTTACAAATATTCAGTTCAAAGGACAGAATACAGAAAATAAAGCGGTTATGGGCCTATGTGAGTCGAGTAGTTAAGCTGGTTTTATCTACAAATTCCGATGTGAACGGAACATATTGTGACAGCGACGTGAGAATCGAACTCACGACCAGCGTCCCGCAAGAAAGCAGATCGCACAGGCTCCACGGAACATTGAGTGACGTCGCGCGGTGGAGAGAAGAGAGAGGGTGTATTACGTCAACGCAACGAGTCTGCGCGCGCAGCTGCTACTTAACGCAGTGAATGTGGAACGACCTTCTCGACTATTCCAGAAGTCTATTGATGTAGAGATATCGAGATAATTCTCTACACACCTGTAGAAGGTTCTCGCAACTATGATTTTGCTATAAAAGAGCAGGCGCCAGCGAACTAGAGTTTCCAGTTTTCAGTTATTCAGTCAGTGAGAAAGCCAGAGCACGCAAGCCAGCCGGAGTTCGACTCGAGTGTGCGTCCGCATCTGCGTCAGCATCCGAAGGCCCGAGTTCGAGTGCAGTGAATCGCAGTTGGAGGGACCTGAGTTCGAGTGCAGTGGACCGCAGTTGGAGGGACCCGAGTTCGAGTACAGTGAACTGTCTCTGAAGGTCTGCGGTTCGAGATACCGTGAACTCGAGTGACTGAGATAGAAGAACTGTGAACTGGGAACTGGTAGTTCTGATTTGTAAATAGTGCTTTGTAAATATTAGTTAAGATTAACAGTTCATTGTTGTGCGTAATAGTCCAAGTAAATTGTCATTGTCGTCGGTGGAGTGCTATAACGAATACTGTGTTGAGTGAAGATCCAATTGTTGACAAGAGCGTTTAAGGGGAATTGTAGAAAGGAATTATTGTTGTGACGAATAAATTACATTGTTGTTACAAATAAAATTTACAATATATTTTATATTTGATGTTTTGATGGTGGCGATGATAGAGATGATGATGATAATGATGATCGGTTGTTTGTAAGAATGAGATGTGTAACTTTCAGATTCGGATGGTGGTGGAATGGACGTGCATTTGCGTGTCTCGTTGCTCGTGAACGACAGGCGTTGATAAAAAGCGCAGCATCTCTCACGTGAGGTCTAAGTGTCGGTGCATCTGTTATGAATTTTTAGAGACGTGGCGGTCGTTTCTTTTGCCTGTATTTAATGTAACGACAAATTATCAACTGCTACCATTACATTTTGTCGGTGACATCAAAGGATTTTCAAAGAACGGGAAGAAAAGAAGGATCATAGAAAGAACATAAAAAGTAGAGAGGAAAAATAAGAGAAGAGAAAATACGTCAGAAGAAGACTGTGAGGATTAGGAGAGGACAGCAAATTGAAAACAAAAAATAAAAAAGTATTCGAGAGTAGGGTAGATACTGGAGACGATGATGAAGAGATTAGGAGCCGAAAAGAACACTGATGACAGAAGGGATGAGATAGTAAGGATGGATAATTGAAATGGAATTGGATATTGTAGAGTAGAACGTTTGGAAGAGGAGAGAAACAGAAAAAGGGGATGAAAGCGAAGAGAAGAAAATAAGATGAAATAAAGAAGAAAGCAAAATATAGGAAGGGTGAGAAGAAAGGATAGCGAAGATGAAAGAAAGAAGAAATATGTAATTTTATGTAAAATGAACTGGACAGACCGCTCTCCTGTAGCGTGAATTTGTCTAAATCCACAACGGCCAGCGCCTGGTTCACACGAGTAGGAAAAGCATGTTTATTTTGCACCTTGAATATATCTTCGTTATAGATTATTTGTAACACTAGATCTATAAATAGACAGAAAAAGGAACAAAACGAAGGAAAAACAGAATGGAGTCGTGCATAAGAAATCCGTTCACATGTAAACCTAAGCTCTCACGGAGTCAATCGAAGTCTTCCGAAGGGGACTTGGCATATGGCAGCCGGTCTTTTTTTCTTTTGTCTAAGATGGTGAATTGAAGTAGAAGGCTACAATGTTATCTGAAGTCTGGGGAATAGAAGCCGTGACGTCACATTGCTGAGTCCATGGTGTACTCTATGTAGCTGCTACCTTTATTGAACGGGTTACATCAGCTGCTTGTCTATGTGGATGACGTGAATATGTTAGGAGAAAATCCACAAACGATTAGGGAAAACACGGAAATTTTACTGGAAGCAAGTAAAGCGATAGGTTTGAAGTAAATCCCGAAAAGACTAAGTAGGCCTATATGATTATGTCTCGTGACGAGAATATTGTACGAAATGGAAATATAAAAATTGGAGATTTATCCTTCGAAGAGGTGGAAAAATTCAAATATCTTGGAGCAACAGTAGCAAATGTAAATGCCACTCGGGAGGAAATTAAACTCAGAATAAATATGGGAAATGCCTGTTATTATTCGGTTGAGAAGCTTTTATCATCCAGTCTGCTGTCAAAAAATCTGAAAGTTAGAATTTATAAAACAGTTATATTACCGGTTGTTCTGTATGGCTGTGAAACTTGGACTCTCACTTTGAGAGAGGAACAGAGATTAAGGATGTTTGAGAATAAGGTTCTTAGGAAAATATTTGGGGCCAAGAGGAATGAAGTAAAAGGAGAATGGAGAAAGTTACACAACGCAGAACTGCACGCATTGTATTCTTCACCTGACATAATTAGGAACATTAAATCCAGACTTTGAGATGGGCAAGACATGTAGCACGTATGGGCGAATCCAGAAATGCATATAGAGTATTAGTTGGGAGGCCGGAGGGAAAAAGACCTTCGGGGAGGCCGAGACGTAGATGGGAAGATAATATTAAAATGGATTTGAGGGAGGTGGGATATGATGGTAGAGAATGGATTAATCTTGCTCAGGATAGGGACCGATGTCGGGCTTATGTGAGGGCGGCAATGAACCTCCGGGTTCCTTAAAAGCCAGTAAGTAAGTAAGTAAGCAAGTAAGTAAGCTACTACCTTTATTACCCTCATTTCTGAGTGGGGGTTGATTTGTGCCGTGTTTCAGGCTAGAAACCTCTAATCCTGCAGTAAACTTTCGGCACCTCGCCCTCCTGTAGGCGGGACTTGCAGATGATGCATGGGAACATAAAATAAATTCGGTATACAC
The DNA here is from genome assembly GCA_025594305.2 of Periplaneta americana. Classification (NCBI taxonomy): domain Eukaryota; kingdom Metazoa; phylum Arthropoda; class Insecta; order Blattodea; family Blattidae; genus Periplaneta; species Periplaneta americana. The sequence continues at coordinate 157,434,776 of JAJSOF020000015.1, forward strand.
TTATCGTTGTCAAGGAGCGAATTCCAGTCTGTAAATTAAAACAGATGAATAGCTACAGCCGAAGTTCTGGCGAGACGAAACTGTTTTCGTTGCGATATTTGTGTTTTGTACATTCTCCCATGTAACATGTTTGATGCTAGAGCCTGCAAAGCAGTAGAGAACACTTCAGCTTTTGGAAAACCCTGCCTGTACTTCGAGACAGACAACAAGATGAAAGAGAATTAATTTTCCCGATTTTCTGTTTACGTGAGACAACAATAGTTTAGTGGCGGTAACATTGATGCAGCAGTGTTGGTAAATTAATTATAGTAACACTTACACTGATCACAGTAATGGCGATCGTAACAGTGAATTATTACTTTGAGAAGTGTATGCTGCTTGTGAAGTAAAAACAATGATGTAGCGTCCAGCTGTGATTTGCGGCGCAGTAAATTGCGAGCCATTCGCTGGAAGCAATTAGCATTTTCAAAGAAGCGGCGTCTTTTGTGGCTGAAAGCATGAAATAGCCATGTTTGCATGTACGGACGCGATAATTCTGTGTGACACACAGAAACCACGCGCGTGGGGACCACCGTGTTACAGCTCTCAACAAACAGGCTCGACTGTTCTAAATACGACAAAAACTAGCAATCGCACGCTTGTAAAAACAGAGGCCTGGGTTCTGGTCTGCAGCGAATTTGGGGTTTCCAATGTCAGCAGCTGTTGTTGCCAGACGAGCCACACAAGTGATTGTAGTGCTCCAGCTTCCTAGAATACGTTTCATAGTTTTCGCCACTTCTTGGTGTAGGACACACGCAGCATGCGAAGGAAAGTAACCTAAGGGGAAGAATACAAACTGCTTAGGCCCCGTTAAGGGAAGAGGATGGTATTTTGTTGGTGAAAAATGAGTAAATTAAAAAAAAAAAAAAAATTTTTCCTTAAAATTCTCTGTGATATGTATAGAATACATTGTATAATATTTCGTGGGTATTTGTGCCCTTATCGGATGTTGAGACGCCATTTTTAAAGTTCCTGCGCTCTGGATTATTAAATCACACCCCCTTTGATTGCTGTTTCTGGAACTTAATTTTTTTCCTACATTGCCAGACAAAAATCGATAAAATTTTCGAACTATTAAAGATATATACATGAAATTTAGAATAAACATTTTCTAGACAACTAGGAAACTTTTCTCTGTAACAGAATTTTCCTAATTGATTTCATTTTAAAAATAAGTCTGTCTGTTTGAAAGAAAGAAAATAAAAAACAATGTTATTAAATTTTAATTGTTTATTTTACAAATGTAGGGACTAATATAAAAATTCTGTTATAGACAGTTTGTAAAGCATGCTTTTACAAATAAATTGTAACAAACTGTTTCAATTTATCTTTAAAAATGGCTTACATATATCAAGTTTAGTAAAATCCTACATTGGGTACATTTTTGTTTTGTTTTTTTTTTTTCAAATCTGGCTCCCAAATAATTTTTTCAAAATATTTATATTTGGTTGAGTTGCTATAACCATGAGCTCTCTACATACAAAAATTAATATTTTACACCAAATAGGAAAAAAAAATTTAAAAAGTACCGTCCTCTCCCCTTAAAGAAGACAATAGCCTATGTAGCATAAAGGTGAAATTGGTGAAGGGGGTGAAGCTGGAAATATGGTGGGAAATGGAAGCGAAGGATAGACCTGTATAGAAATTGGAGTTTGAGATGTGGAATATGATGATCATGTTGTAGCTATGAAGGTGTTTAAGATTAAGAAATAGACGCTGTGGACCTACTTACTTACTGGCTTTTAAGGAACCCGGAGGTTCATTGCCGCCCTCACATAAGCCCGCCATTGGTCCCTATCCTGAGCAAGATTAATCCATTCTCTATCATCATATCCTACCTCCCTCAATTCCATTTTAATATTATCTTCCCATCTACGTCTCGGCCTCCCCAAAGGTCTTTTTCCCTCCGACCTCCCAACTAACACTCTATATGCATTTCCGGATTCGCCCATAAGTGCTACATGTCCTGTCCATCTCAAACGTCTGGATTTAATGTTCCTAATTATGTCAGGTGAAGAATACAATGCGTGCAGTTCTGTGTTGTGTAACTTTCTCCATTCTCCTGTAACTTCATCCCTCTTAGCCCCAAATATTTTCCTGAGAACCTTATTCTCAAACACCCTTAACCTATGTTCCTCTCTCAAAGTGAGAGTCCAAGTTTCACAACCATACAGAACAACCGGTAATATAACTGTTTTATAAATTCTAACTTTCAGATTTTTGGACAGCAGACTAGATGACAAAAACTTCTCAACCGAATAATAACAGGCATTTCCCATATTTATTCTGTGTTTAATTTCCTCCCGAGTATCATTTATATTTGTTACTTTGCTCCAAGATATTTGAACTTCTCCACCTCTTCGAAAGATAAATTTCCAATTTTTATATGAGTGAAGAAAACCGTTGAAGATGATGAGGTTGAAGAAAGTGGAAATTAAGTTGAGTACGGGGATGGAGACTCCAGACGATGACGGGAAAGGTGAAAATGAAGATGGCGGAGGTAAACAGCGAACAGCTGGGTGCAGTTACCTGCAATGCCGACGTGGGGTGATAATGATCCTCAAGAGGCATGGTTAGTGGAAGTGGCATAGAGAGGTAATTTGTTCCTCATTACATCGGTCGGCTGCGTGGTAGCCGATTCCTCACGCCTAATATCAGTCGTGGCGGCACTATCACGCCTCGGACCTCCCGAGCGCTGCGAGAGTTATGGCGGGCCGGCACGCAACCACTCGATCGGAACTAATCGGCCACCCTATCCAGTCTGATTTGTTTCCAAAACGATATTACACGGCTGTACATAAGAACTGATGAGTGCATTGCTATTTTTATTTTTAATAGATTACATCACCGTCTGCATGGGCAGCAATAAACACGGACCTGCCTACGTAGACTATGTTCTCCGACGTTGAATCAACTGTAATGGATACAGAGGTTGTGCTTAAGAAATTTGTTCGTCGCTTTCTCAGCTTGTTTTCCCGCTCAGAGAGAAGCGGTCCAGGTCTGGACTCAGATGTTCCAGCGTGCCCACAGTCCTTCCCTGCGACGCCTGCTCTGAAAACAGCTTGCTCCATTTTTTTTTCCAATGCTTCATTAACGCAGGGATCTCTCTTTTAGTCATTAAGCCTGGTCTCTGATTTTTGTAAAAAAAAAAATACTAGACTTTGGTATCATCTAATACAGTGATGTCAAAGCAAGCGCATTTTTCTGACCCTGACGTCGTGCGCGGGCAGAAAGCGCTAAGTATGGAAAGAGGAAGGGTTGTGTATATGAATAAGCAACCTGTTGTAGTAAGAAAACAGTGGTGCACAAACTTCAAACGGAACGTGAAATTTTATGTCATTATTTTTATATGGCTTCTTTCTGTTTGTTATTTTCTATATTGTCTGTAAAACAAAAGTAGCCTACTAACACCTATGTCTTAGCCTAATATTGCAGTTGTGTTTTAAATGTTAATAACATAATAAAGAGTGAAGAAGGAATATTCACACAAATTCCGTAATAACTATAACTATACTGTACTAAGTGAATTAAACACATCATTAATAAAGAAAGTGTTATCCCAAAGAAAGACACTGAATATGACATGATAAGTTGAAATTGATATTTATGGTATCTTTAGCCTTGTAAAAGTAATCAAATCAATATTATAGTACAAAGGAAACTTGTCTAGGTATATGTTTTAAATGTAATTAATATTACATAATAAAACTCTTATCGCATTATGCTTTTAAGGTGATATTTGTGAGCAACTTCCTGTCATCAGAATATTAAATTATTTTCTAGAAATGTACTGAAGCTATAGAGCTGACATTTTTACAACACATGGGCACGTATCTTTTGCTTATGATGTAACAGTAGTTGCTTTGTTAATTCATTTCCTTACAAACAATTTCCATGCGAATATTTTCAAAATTTTCAATACACTATCTTCAGTAATACGTATATACGGTATATTATATTTACGAAAAAATTCTGTAAGGCTAGTAAATAAATAGGCCTGTACCTAAAAATTTCACTTTTCTATACGAAAAGTTGAGAAAATATTTCTTTTGAATAAAAAACTCAAACTTGTGAAAAATGAGCATTAAAATTAGGCCCTAAAACTTACATTGTTATAATGCACTTATACTTCTCAGACAAATCTAAAAATTAACATGGATACAGTTTTAATAAGTTCTCTTCCCTTTATCTATTGAATCAGTGCTGGCCATCCCTGAATATAGCTCGACCAAGCGGCATATACCACGTCTTTCGTCTGTCTCTTTCCTCTCAGCGCTCAGGCTCTCCTAGGCTCTAAAGCGCGCGCTTGCTCCTGTGGGCATCAATTGACATGCCTGACCTAATATAATAACAGTTCCACTCATCTTGTTCTTCGTGAATTACGCTTTTAACTTGCATTCGGCCAACGCTCTGCCGACTGAGCTACCTAGGAACTGTAACCGACACCGGCTCAGTATTTCCCTTTATATCCACATACCTCAAGTGGGCTGACAAGAGGCCAGAACCCAACACTGAGTGCACACAAACTCTATGTGACTTGAATTGCCCCTTGAAATTATTCAAGTCAGCTTCACAGGAAGCTAAAGGCCAACCTGTAAGCTAGATGTGCATAATAAACGTCACTGTTTGTTAACAGAGTGCGCCCCTTGTGTAATGGCATAATGTCAACATATATGCCTAACTTGGAGTCAGGCCACAAAGGGAAACACTGAAGGAGGAAGGTTCGATCCGGTGCTGTGGATTGAATTCGGCGTAGCTCAGTGGTCAGAGCGCTTGGTACGTAGAACCAAGGACCCGGGTTCGATCCCCGGCGCCGCGGCGCGCCGGAGCAAATTTTTCTCCTCAAATATTAATGTAGAAGGAAATAATAATAATAATAATAATAATAATAATAATAATAATAATAATAATTTCTTTATTTATACTGGCAGAGTTAAGGACATAGGGCCTTCTCTTACATTCTACCAGGTTACAAAGTATGCAAACAGTTAAAATTTAACAAAACGTTAAAGAACAGAATACAAAAAAATAATAATAGCATAATAAAATCGACACTAAATAACATGAAAATAATACCATAATAGAAAAAAGAAAGTAATAGTACATTACTATAATGGTAGTAATTAAGACGCGAGTATGTTTGTTTATGAAACGAGCGCAAGCGACTTTTTATGCTCGACCATATTTATAACTTGAAATTATTCATAAGTATTCATGTTATGATTATGTAAGTGAGGAGGGGAACTGACTTTCTAAATTGTGAGATGTGCGCAGACGCGAAAGTATTGATTTTTTCCGAGGAACGAATGTCATTGACCTTGATATAATCTAGAGAATAACATGAACATTAGTCTTGATATAACCTGGAAATTGATTTAGAATTGAAAAACGAGATGACAAATTGAATTTATTTGAATATTATTTACAATTAACTCTAATTATTATAGTAACAGAACATAACCTCCTGCGACAGTATTGGATTTCCTGCCTCCGTGACGTTTCGCTAGTTGTCTTTCGATTGCATATCTGAGAATAGTCGATACTTGCGGTTTTATAATGGTACAATGGTGATTTCTCATTGGCTGAACAACTGAACTTTAATGGATAGGTGTACTTTAATGAGGTGCATTAAAGGGCTACTACCAGGTGTATAATTACTACATTTCGGCATGGTCGAGCATAAAATACATTGGAATATAGTGAAAGCAACCCATTTAGTATATATGCTTAATATGGAAAAACGTAAGGAAGAATATAACAAAAAGGAATGTAATAAAATAATAATAAAAAAGAAAAGAAATACGAAAATTAAATAAAATTCACAATAAAAATAAATAAATAAAAGAGATAAATAAAGGAGTATAAGAAAGAGGGGAGAAGCAGCAAAGAAAGAAAGAAAATAAATTGGAGGAAGACGAAAACTATGGGAGGGAGGGAGATGTGAAAGAAAGAAGGTAGAAGAGAAGATGAAACTGTGATCAAATGTAGAAAATAGACAAAACGGTGAAGAGAGGAAAAGGAAGAAAATACGCGAGAAGTGGCAAGTAGAGATTTCGGAGCAGGAAATTCTGAAGGACTGGAAATGGCTCTTAGAAGCTCGTAATCCTTCCTCATGCCAAGAAAAACTGGTCCGTGTGAAGACGTCGGATGCGAACCTGCTACCCGAGCAAGAGGGCGTGACTGTTGCGTTGTCTACAAATCCAGTCGTCGGTAGCAGCCCAGCTGTCCCCGTCACCTCCTTAAATGGGTTTCATTATCTGCTGTGATGAATATTGCATGATATGACAGAGCGATCCCAGGGGAGTCGAATCAATAAAGTCCGGTCACGTAACGTTTTAAAACCGACTGACTACTCTAGAGACACATGAAATCATGTGACGCGATCTGTGATGGGTTATACCGGATAGCTTCTGGTTGGTGCACTCGCCTAACTGTGAACCAGGGACACCGAAATAAAATGTAATAATTAAGCACCATTGCTTATCAATAATTATAAAATAAAATCTTAGGAGATGACCTTAAAATTAAACTTTTAATAAAAAATTTTGGTTAAAATTAGCATATCCTTAATTAAGACCTTCTGAGTGGTATAAATGAAATTGTATAATCTGCAGGGAATCTTTAAGAACTTGCGAGATGATTTTTTGAATTAAAAGATATTTTAAGAGTGTAAATTATTATTTATTTTTTGACATGATTTTTTCAAAACTTTTGTGATAATGTCATCTACTGTATTAAAGAATTAGGTAAAGACATGAGTTAAGATTTAAACATGTTTTAAACATAACATAAAGAATTTTGTAATTCTCATAGTAATTTAATAAACCGGGTCGGACTGTAAAGAAAACAACTAACGCAATGTCCACATTATATTTGTTGTATAATATTTATTATTTATTTAATGCAGAGGTAACTAACGCAAAAGAAACAGAATAGCCTATACAAAGACAATTGCAAGAGTACAACTTAAAAGTAAATATTTCATAAATTCAGCATTTTTTCTCTGGTCTCCCAGTTGTGTAATGTTATACAGGTATTATTTTATAATCTATAGGCCTACATAATTATATATATATATAATAATTGGCAATTTGTTCACCTTTTACTTAAACTGAAGTATCTCGAGACCTAATGGAGCTACGATAACGTACCTGGGCTTAAAACACTTGAGGCGTTACGAATTATCGATTGAGCCCTAATTTACTTGAGTCGGTCAGTTTGGGCTCAATCGTTAATGCATAATGCCCCGAATGTTATAGGCCCATGCAAGTCTACATCATGTAACTCCACTAGGTCTCGGGATATTTCAGCTGAAGTGAAAGATGAACAGGTTATGCCAATTATTTTAATATATATTTTTTTCCCTTCAATGTCACAAGGTTGTCATTCTACATTTCTGGTCTTCTCTCCTGGCAATGGCTTATTTGTAACCCACTTCTGAGGTTGGGCGCCTGGAAGGCGGAGTTACGCTACCCCGATGAGGATGATACTATGTTAGGGTGATTATGAATTGCCAAGAGAGGTCTTAAACCTAAGCCTAAACCTAATTTCCAGACCATGGACAAACACAGAAACATTCCCCTTTAAGAAAAATTCCTGTGTTCTAACCGAGAATCGAACCCGGGACCTTATGAACTGTAGCCAGAAGCTCTCACCAGTAGCCCATGAGGCTGGTCTTATTTTAATATAAACAGTACTAAAGCTGAATTAATAGTTTGTCTTTTGTTTTTATGCATTGTTGTGGAGAAGGCTTTGGAAATTGATATAGCCTAAACGACATGATTATAAAAGGTATTGAATTCTAAAATTATGAAAGAAGGATTTGTATATATATATATATATATATATATATAATAATAATCCGTGGCGCTACAGCCCGTGAAGGGCCTAGACCGACCAGCCGGCTGCTGGCCTCACGCCCACATGCCGAAGCAGAGGTGGACGATCATCCAACCAGAATGGAGGTATCGTGTGGTTAGCACGATGATCCCCAGCCGTTATAGCTGGTATTCGCAACCGGATTTCGCTACCTATCGTAGCTCCCCAAGTGCATCACGATGCTGGGTGGGCACCGATCCCATACACTGGCCGAAATTTCATGAGAAAATTTCTTCCCCCATGAGGACTCGAACCAGCGCGCATTCCGTAACGCGAGTCCTAGGCGGGATGCCTTAGACCGCGACGCCACGGCGCGGGACATATATATATATATATATATATATATATATATATATATATATATATATACACACACAGGATAATTCAAACCACCTACAACAGTAATTTATTTCGGAAACTAGTCCCTTAAAATTTTCGAGACGAAAATAGTTATTACCGTACTAAAGCACATGTGAACTTGCACTTGAGCTTGATTTCATCGATGAGCCTTAATAAATGGGAATCGTGGTCAAATATGGTACCATTTGATAGAGCTCTTCAAAACAAACAACATTTCTGGTTTCGTAATGGGCCACAATCGAAAACTGAAGAAATTACTTTTTCGACGTCCATGTTTTCTTTTCCAAGTTGAACCAGAGAGTCAAGCGAAGAAAACCTAGTCAATAATCTATAACACTGATTACCATGGTCACTAGTGGATAGACAAATGAATAACTCACTTTTGTATACGCAATGTTTATGATTTATTTGAGTATACAGAAAACTTTGTATAAAATTTCATCTGTTCCCTAAACAATGTATATGTATTTAGCGCCACGTAACAGAGAATCCGCTACTCTGTCTTTTCCCATACATCAGATTTCCATTTCATTTTTCTCCGCAGAATTACTCCGTGTGCAGGTGTCGCAGTCGGAACATTTTCTTCCATAGGAATTAGAAAGGGGCCCAGATCCGTCGAGTCTTTAAATCCCTTTCATATACATAGACAACACACATTACGTTACAAACAAGACGGTTGCCGAACCTTCTAGGCGGACAGATAAAGAGATAGGGGGAGAAAAGACGCAATGTTGCTGTAGCATAGAAAATCCTTAAAAGAGGCCGTACACCTGAGTGTTGGGGAGTGAGTGCGAGAGCGAGCCAAGTCGAAGTTTGATTCCTTCTTGTGTTGACCATGTCGCTTCTTCGGTACAGGCGACTGAATAACACTGAAAGTGGCTAATTCCTAACTATTGTTGCTTCATATGCTTAAAAACGGAAGAATATGTCTTTACGATCAAGTGAAACGTATAGACTTCCACTTTATAAGAATATGAAGTTCGTCACATTATTAGCTTAATCGTCAGTTTTATATACATGGTATTTAAAAATCGTTTATTACTTTGAGAGGTGGTAATATTGATCAACGCAAGAAAGGAGGTCTAATAAACTTGGTTCTAAATTAATATCGTCCGAGATATTAGTAGCCTACTTGTTCATCCACTCAATGTGATTGCCGTTAAAGAAAAGCATTGAATATTATGACAGATGGTAGTATTCATCAAAACAAGAAGAAAGTCCAATAAACGCGTGTCTTAAAATTAAATTTTGTACGAAACAAGGACTTTGAAAAATGCGTGTTATTATTCGGTTGAGAAGCTTTTGTCATCCAGTCTGTTGTCAAAAAATCTGAAAGTTAGAATTTATAAAACAGTTATATTACCGGTTGTTCTGTATGGCTGTGAAACTTGGACTCTCACTTTGAGAAAGGAACAGAGATTAAGGGTGTTTGAGAATAAGGTTCTTAGGAAAATATTTGGGGCTAAGAGAGATGAGGTTACAGGAGAATGGAGAAAGTTACACAACACAGAACTGCACGCATTTTATTCTTCACCTGACATAATTAGGAACATTAAATCCAGACGTTTGAGATGGGCAGGGCATGGGCGAATCCAGAAATCCATATAGAGTGTTAGTTGGGAGGCCGGAGGGAAAGAGACCTTTGGAGAGGCCGAGACATAGATGGGAGGGTAATATTAAAATGGATTTGAGGAGGTGGGATATGATGGTAGAGACTGGATTAATCTTGCTCAGGATAGGGAACAATGGGGGGCTTATGTGAGGGCGGAAATGAACCTCCGGGTTCCTTAAAAGCCAGTAAGTAAGTAAGTAAATACAAGGACTTTGAAATTGGTATTATAAGAACAGCATATCTTCTAATGTTAGTTCTTTGCTTGTTTCTTATTATGTGCACAGCACCATATTGGAAATGCAGTAAGCAAAGGGTGACAAGGTGTGGGTCCCTAATACGAAGGACATAAGGATGCGTTACAGTGAATGGCAACCACAATAAGCATCTGCTGTGATGTTGATGTATCTGGGATGATATTAATTGCAGAGTCCGTGTTTATTAGACTTTTTATCTTGTTTTGACGAATACTACCGGCAACTCTCAAAATACGGAATGTTTTTAACACCCTGTATATACCGATGTGTGTTTGTGTGTTTGCAAAAATTGCTGTTTTATGTACCTAGAATTAAATTTGTAAATGTGTTAGTTAAAAACTGGTTTCAAAGTATTTTGTGTAGGTACGCTACGGTTCCTCAAGCCAGGATGATTTTAATCATTCCATTAAAAATCGCGCGTTTTAAAAATCTCATTTCACCAACCAGAATAAATTGTCAAGTACGAGTGCGTGAGGCAGTATGAGGAGTTTCTAAGTTAAACATTTATTTCTTAACATTTTTAGAATGTTCGTTGTATATCAAAATATTTACATGTATTTAATTTGTAAACTTGCCCAGCATGTTCGAAACCTCAGGTAATTAATGTAGTGTACCCGTGTTAATACAGCTTAACGCTTTGCTTGTTTTCTTTGTATAAATATTAATTTGTTAATTGTTTATTGTTAATAAAATAACATTGACAGAAATACAATCTTAGTTCTTCCCTGAAGGAGTAAAAACTCGTGCTCAGGGAGATATCTAAACACAAAGATAATATTTTGACACAAACTGGGTCAAGAAAAAAATACAGGAATAAATTAAATTTAAAAATACAATTTCAATTTTAACAATTTAAGTCATACAAATACATATACATATTAAATCAATATATATTCTTTAAAAATTAAATTCCTAACGCTATTTTTGAAATTCCTGATACTAAAATTTTCCAAATTTGGGTATTTATCAATTATTTTATTGTATAACCTTGGACCAAAGTAGGTACCATGGCTCAGAGCTGTGCTTGTGAAACACTTTGGTTCCTCTAGTCGTATAAAATCGGATCTTTTAGTTCCATATTTATGATGATACAATTTGAATTTATTACGGTTTTTAGTATGAAGATTAATAAGGCAATATAGTAAATCTGTTTAATTTTCAAAACATTAAAATCAGTAAACAAAAGCTCAGATGAGTAATCAATTGGTTTATTAAGGCATATTTTAATAATTCTTTTCTGAATAAGTATTAGTGGAGTGAGATTAGAATTACAAGCATTTCCCCATCCTAAAATTCCATACTGAAGAATGGATTGAAATAAAGCTAAATAAATGAGACGTAAAATATTAATTGGTAAATATGACCGAAGTATGACAAAGATATAAATTGTTTTACGTAATCTACTGCATAAATATGTAATATGTTTTTTCCATCGTAAGTGTTGGTCGATCGTAATGCCTAAATATTTAACTTCTGAGAATTCGGTTAATATGGGACAATCACAATTTTGAGAAGAACAATCTGAATGATGAATTTTGAGCCTAAAGCAAGATTGAAGACCACTGGACCTTAGTGAAAATGGAACAACAGTTGTTATGGATGTGTTTAAGGAAAGAGCATTTGAATCAAACCACTCTTTAATTACCTGTAATCCATTATTCGCATTAATATAAGTGCCTTCCCAAGATTGTTCACCAAAAGAATTACGGTATCATCCGCATATGAATATATAACCCCATTATATTTGCGTAAATCTGTTAATAACAAATCATTTATATAAATCAAGAATAAAATTGGACCAAGAACTGTGCCCTGAGGGACCCCTACTTTTATGTTTTGAGTAAAACTAAATTCTTTATCAATTTTAGTTACTTGATTTCTGTTATTGAAATATGACTTAAATAAACTTAGAACATGACCATTAATGCCTAACAAGTTTAATTTCTCTAATAAAGTATCATGGTTAACGGTATCAAATGCTTTTCGAATATCCAAAAATATACCCAAGCATTTATTCCCTCGGTCTAACTCTCATATGATTTTCTTTATTTATTATTAACATTTTTATTGTGTTTTGTGAACTTATTGTTCGTATTTACGTGTTATGTTACATTTCTGTAATCTGTTTACACGAATTGCCTGAGGGCCACAAACAGCGGTTTGTGTGTTTGTTCGGATATTCCTTATAACCAGTCTCGTCTCTTTAAGGTGTTTATTTATAAGGTGTGTACGTCGTTGACAAGTAACTATGGCAATGCGTTCTGTACAGCGCTTGTGTTTTTTCTCGCCCTCTCCGTATATTTAACTTGCTATAAATGAGTGTCAGTTTCTTAATGTGTTCTGTAACGACTTTTTGCTGCTGGCGGCATTTCTTTCATTCCCTAAATTAATTTGCAAACAACTCTTATTTAATTGGAGTACAACATCTGCATCAGTCATTAGAGCTGCTTATGTGTCATTAGTATGTGTGAAGTCATTCATTTAACAAGAGTCCATGACTGGACTTATTCATTGAGAGAATGTTAGGCTGATTCCAAATGGAAATAAATTGGCTCTTTATTTACATATGCGCCTGAGACATCTTCTGAAATCCTCTATATGAGCGAAGAGATTTTTATAACAGTACGGGCTATTTCATCTCAAATCGACCGAAATATAGAGGAAATTGACCTTTCAATTTTTAAATACAATGAAACTTTTTCTGTCCATAGACAACTCTGATACAATGCTTTGTGCAAAGTTTGAGGCATCAGAACTTCATAGTGTTTAAATTAAAAATATTTAAATTTATCGTATTTTCATAAAATTAGCAACTTTAAACTGTTGTGGCTCCGAAACCCTTTCACCCAGTGATCAAAATCATGGCTTATTTTGATGCTGAAAAGTTAAAGTTTATATTGACATGTAAACAGTTTTTCTTACTTTTTATAGAAATGGAGAAATTTAGATTTCTCTTCATTAAGACGCCTTTGCCCACGAAAAAAAAATATTTAAAAAATATATGGTTAGATTCCGCATTAAAAGTAGAAATAAACACATATTTTTACTGGTGCAACGTTGATAAGAAAGTATTGAAAATATCAAATAAAGAAAATAAATAGTACGCGCGTGAATTAACCAGCTGACTGTGAGGCGGGAGCTAGCCGAGGGAAGCAAAACCAGGAGAAAAACACGTTATGTTTCGTCTAGTAGCGCATAGCTGAGATAGCTTTATCACAGGTTTTCATAAACACAGGAGTAAAATGACGCCCAACGCTCGCTTATCTTCAGCTCTCGGCCAGTGTGTGCGGTACTGCGCCGTTCAAGTCTAGGCATGTGAAAATAATTTATTTAATACCCTCGAAACTTATTGCCGAGCCACTAAGCAAACAATGCCGAATTCCTCTTAATAAAGCAAGGTTTTTTCTCAATATTTTTTTACAATTTTTTTTTTTACAAATTGGCAAAAACCCTAAAAGTAAGTAAAATCAGATTATCTGTCTCTCTGTATGCAATAAAAATAAGGATTACTTCTTGACATAACCTACCAAATGTCAGCTTCAAAATAAGCTCTCGTTCAATGTTCTGCAGTAAATGGTTCCAGAGTTCTGAGCGCTGAAAGAGGCTTGTTTTTATAAAATACGCTAAATTTGTCGCTCAATAGTACGAAAACCGTTTGACTTTCGATAGTATATTTTTGCAAATGCACTCTCCTCAGCACCTTGTATAAGTAGGGAAAAAATTAGGGTATAAAAATGCGAGGTTTTTTACTGATCGATTTCATATGGAATAGCCCGTATGGACATTTCCTTGGAAGTTTCATTACCTATTGAATAGGCCTAGTTGTGTCATGTTATGCACACCGACTTTCGAAGCAGTTGGATTTCTACTAGCGTTGATACAGTTGCTGGAAAGAGCTCAATCATTTTACAAATTATCCAGCCTCGCAAATCTATTGCTGAAATATTGTACTGTGGTCCATGGCTTCTCCAATATACATTTGAAGCATTTACAATTTTTCGGCTATCTTTTTCATAGCTCTTGGCAGTAGTCTATTTTGTATATTTAAGCTGTAACATACCTATAAATACCACGCTCTTAGACATACAGATTATGACCTCTGAATTGTATGTAAAGAAGCCTTATGCAGGGTGAATCCAAATTCAACCGACAAATTATGTTGACTGCTAGGAAACATAATTTGAAGTATTTTGATGTTTTTCATTTTCATTAAATTTATTGTATTCCATAGATCTTATATTAGCATTGAAGCTTTAAGATGTGGAACAAGTCAACATGTTACAAGATTACAATTTTTTTGGCGAGATGAAGTGAGGTGAGGCCGAGGATTCGCCAACAGATTACCTGGCATTTGCCTTATGGTTGGGGAATAGCACGAAAAAACCCAACCAGGTAATCAGACCAAACTGGGATCTAAGCCAAGCACGAGCGCAGCTCCGGATCACCAGGCTAGCGAGTCTGGCGACTGAGCTACAAAAATATACAGTACATAGCAAGGAGATTATTAAATTTACAAACCTAAACAATTATTCATCAGTTGAACTATAAAATATAAAATATAGCAAGTAAATCAATTCAATTTAAAAGATAAACAATTCAATCAATTAAGATATACAAAAACTGATAATACATATCATGCAAATTACAAGATAAACAATTCAACATTGAGCTATACAGATTATTGTTCAGTTTAAAGCATATACAATTCATCAGCCAAGCTGTAAAAATATAGAATACATAGTAAACAAATTAGTTCAATTTACAAGCATACTTTTGTTAAGCTACACAAATTTATACAATTCATATCAAGTAGATCAATTCAATTTATAAGCATAAACAATTCATCACTTGAGCTATACAGATTACTATTCAGTTTAAAACATATAGGCCTATAATTCATCAGCCAAGCTGTACAAAAATATAGACTACATAGTAAACAGGTTAATTCAATTTACAATCATATAAATTTTGAAAAAATTTAGAAATCAGTACTTAACCATATAAATGTTTACAAGTTCAGTGAAACATTAATTTTTATCTGACAATGATACTCCTACAAGTACATAGCTGCAAATACATTTTGTGATTGGTGGAAATATACCTAGTTTTAGAGAGGCAAGTGTTACAAAAAAGTAAAGAATGCTAATGAACTTGGTTTCATTTCAAATATAGGTGATGCTTCAGGAGAGCAATTGATCCTTTCAATGCAGCTAAAGTTACAATCGGAATAATAGATGTAGGTATTCCAAGCCTCTTAAACACATCTTTCAAGAAGAGAGTAGCGGTACCTCTTGCTCTCACCAGAAGTCCGATTACCTCAAGCTCTTCTAGCTGGTACTTTTGGAGGTAATATGGAATGGTAGGATTGTAGATATTCTTTTTTTCCTTCTCCACTTCTGCTGGCTGTTCCTCATTCGTTTCGAAACGCACAGTGGGATCAATTATGAATCCAGATGTTGTAGATTCCTTGAAAGCTGTTATATCTATGCACCGTGTACTGCCAGTGACGGAGAGACCATGTACTTCTTCAAAGGTGTTGTAATCGGCATCTTTAAGGGCAGTGGCTATAATTGATCATACTTGGTGGTGTCTAGCGTTTCGCAGACCGTCGCCTTGCGGACAGGATCCCAGGACGTGTAGTAAACCACATGCCACAAACCCTTTGTTTCTTAACTACTGGGCGCGAAAGTGTCCAGGAAGAATTCGACAGTAAAATTAGGCTGCTCTCTGTAGAAGGTATGCGCTCACACTGTACTTCAACTCATCCCACAACGTAAGACACTCTGTTTACAAATTGTCTACTCAAACAATGCAGTGGTTTGGAATACCTGGACAATGCTTTTCATGATAGGTGGATTGAATGTGATGGTTCAATATTCTGACCTGCTACGTCATCTGATCTAAGACCGTTAGATTTTTTTTTTTTTTTTTTTTTTGGGGTTTAAAGCCGAAGTTTATCGTACTCCAGTTGCTTCGACCAGAGATCTTGTGGTACGGATCGTTGCTGCAACTGACTGATTTAAGAGAAATCCCTTACAAGCTTACAATGGCCAGTCGATAATTATGAGGTGCAAAGTACACTGTGAACAAAATCTGCAGTAATTTGTTTATTTTTTATTAACGAAGTATGGTTTGTTAAAATTATTAATTATAATTTTATGGCAAGTAAAGTTAAATGTAAAGTGTTAAAGCAGGCATGTCAATTGATGCCCATAGGAGCAAGCGCGCGCTTTAGAGCCCAGGAGAGCCTGAGCGCTTTACAGCGGAAAGGAAAGAGACAGATGAAAGAGGTAGTATATGCCGCTTGGTCGAGCTATATTCAGGGATGGCCAGCACTGATTCAATAGATAAAGGGAAGAGAACTTATTAAAACTGTATCCATGTTAATTTTTAGATTTGTTTGAGAAGTATAAGTGCATTATAAGAATGTAAGTTTTAATTTTAATGCTCATTTTTCGCAAGTTTGATTTTTTTATTCGAAAGAAATATTTTCTCAACTTTTCGTATAGAAAAGTGAAATTTTCAGATATAGGCCTCTTTATTTAGTAGCCTTACAGAATGTTTTCATAAATCTAATATACCGTATATACGTATTACTGAAGATAGTGTATTGAAAATTTTGAAAATATTCGCATGGAAATTGTTTGTAAGGAAATGAATTAACAATGCAACTACTGTTACATCATAAGCAAAAGATACGTGCCCATGTGTTGTAAAAATGTCAGCTCTATAGCTTCAGCAGATTTCCAGAATTTAATTTAATATTCTGATGATAGGAAGTTGGTCACCAATATCACCTTAAAAGCATAAAGCGATAAGAGTTTTGTTATGTAATATTAGTTACACTTAAAACAGATACAGTACCTAGGTAACTTTGCTTTGTACTGTAATATTTTTATTAGTTTATTGATTACTTTTGTAAGGCTAATGATAACATGAATATAAATTCCAACTTATCATGTCACACTCAATCTCTTTCTTTGGAATATCACTTTCTTTATGAATGATGTGTTTCATCCACTTAATACAGTATAATATTATATACTATGGAATCTAAGTGAATATTCCTTCTTAACTCTCTATTATGTTATTAAGATTTAAAACACAAGTGCAATATTAAGAAATCAGTGTTAGTACTTTTGTTTTACAGACAATATAGGAGATAATATCAAACAGAAAGAAGCCATATAAAAATAACGACATAAAATTTCACGTTCCGTTTGAAGTTTGTGCACCACTGTTTTCTTAATACAACAAGCTGATTATTCATATACAGAACCCTTCCTCTTTCTATACTTAGCGCTTGCTGCCCGCGCACGACGTCAAGGTCAGAAAAATGCGCTTGCTTTACATCACTGTGTTAAAGGATAGTTTACTAGTAAAAATAATTAGCACTCTGTATTCTGTGAATAATAATCGGTTTATGACTATTGGTTTCGTATCTCTGTTTAGTTGGGTGTTCTCTACAACTACTTAAAGTGTGTCGCTTGAATTTAGATTCACCCTGTATTATTCCAACACGGCACCTGCCTTTCTCACATCTAAGCGAATGGACTGAGTAGAATGCCTTATGAGAAGTCTGCCGTGTTGGGGCATTCCTGACCGAGAATGATTGATTCCACTGCTTCATGAATAAGGATGAATGTCCTGGCCGCCATTGCTCAGTTTCAGTCCTCGGAATAACGATTGTAGGGACTTGTGATGGAAAACACTTGGGAGATGTCGGTTCAAAACCGTGTTTATGAGAGCAGCGTATGATGTCTTGGGCCCCTGCTTACGAAAATATCTGACAAGTTGTTTCAGATGTCACGCCGAGCAGATAGGAACAGTTGAGTGTGAGAGATAATTGGGTACTGGGGTTAAACTGTATAATTTGTTTAAATATACAGGAGCAGTTATACAGGTTCACTTAAAAGTCCCGCACCACTTAAATAACTTTTGAAGCATGTGGTTCAGTGACATGAAACTTGGTATGTGAGGATAACCATATACTAACAAGGGAAGAGTTTCGGCTCGAACAGGAATTTCGTATCCAAAATTTGTATAGCATACAGGCCCATCTTTACATCTCTGTAAAGCTTACAAAAGCATTCGTTTGTGTAATGTGTGGTTTGTCTGTTAGAGCACTGTACAAGTTGAGGGGTGGGGAGAGCACTGCACAAGTTAAGGGGATGGGACACCTTACCCGTAAGCCTAGCCTAGCCTAGAAGCTAGTGCGAGTGGTAAAATGTCTAGAGCCCATTTAAGAACATTTTTCTCCAACGTTGTCTGAAAATATTGCAGCTAATCAAAAATGTACACTGTTGTGTGAGTCATTGAATGCGCACAAGGACACAACCTTAATAAATGAATCATTCCAAGGCTAGGACAAAGAATGCATGATCATTCCACCTAAGGAAAAAAAAACTAAATATTTCCAGCCTCTGAATATCTATTTCCTTAGACAATACAAAATATATGCTCGGAGGATAACAGATTGCATAAGGACTCTTGCTGAGAATCCAGAACTTAACTTGGAAATCGAGTGTTTATAATGAAAATGCACTCTGTTATTCATAACCAGTTGTCTGCTCCAGTGTACCGCCCTATGCTTCAGTATTCCTGGCAGTCAGCTGGTTACGTGAATCCTGAACAAGTCTCGGACTTCAAAAATGTAATTCAGGCGGCATTTGATTGTTCAGCACTGGAGTGTGGTTCAGCAGATTGTTCAGGTGTTGCTTCTGCGTGTTGTGCTTATTGCTCTGCTCCATGCTGTTTCATGCATTTTATAGAGAATCCTCATGTACATTAATTTTTAAGAAGTGTATTGACCAATACCAACCAAACGGAGAGTTACACAAATGAATGCTTTTACGGTCTTCATCACCATTGTGAGGTAAGCCTCTGTACAAATTTTTAACCAAAAATTCCTGTTCGAGCCGAAACCCTTCCCTTGTAAGAACTCAATAATGGTATTACCGACTTTTCCTACTTCCAGTTTAACCAGAAGTAGCTCCAACTCTCTTATTTTAAATGGAACGCCCAATATATATATATATATATATATATATATATATATTAATAGTGCTCATTAAGAGCTTTTCAAAAGTACCCACACTCGATACTTCTGTACAAATTCAGTGTTGCTAAGTCAAGAAAACAGAAAAGTGTATCGAATATTGAAATAATAAAATACTCCTTCCTTAACAAAAACAAAACAAAGCTAGCTCACCTTCTAAATTATGTGTTCAAACTGGTAGCCCTCAGCTGCTTTACAATGTGTCACTCGATCATAGAAACCATTTAAGGAATAATTTAACCAGGCTTTAGGAATATCTTGCACCACTTCCATTTTTATTTAGCAACACTGAATTTGTACAGAAGTATCAAGTGTGGGTACTTTTTGAAAAGCTCTTAATGAGTTTTATTCAAAAAAAAAAAAAAATATATATATATATATATATATATATATATATATATATATATATATATATTTGGTGTCCCATTTAAAATAAGAGATTTTGAGTTACTTCCGTTTAAACCGGAAGTAGAAAAAACTCGGTAATACCATTATTGAGTTCTTAGCATATGGTTATCCCCACATACCAAGTTTCATGTCACTGAACCGTATGCTTCAAAAGGTATTTAGGTGGTGCGGGACTTTTAACTAACTCTGTATAACGTCAATGAACCTCGTGATAAGTGGATCCTGATAATGAGAGTTAGACAACAGAAAGGAAACTTAATTCATTTCTGAAGTAGTAGTCACGTGAAATTGCTTTATAAAGTGCATGATAAAAGGACCTTCATGGTATAAATTATATAAACTTACCATTAAAGAAAAGTTACATAGATAACTCTACAAAGATACGCACAATGGTAGGCATTAATTCAATATACAGTTACAATTGCACTTAATATAATAATTTAGCTTAATTCAATGTTGAAGCAAATTGGTAAGAAACATAACAAAACAAGTAACTTTAGTATCATAGGAAACGTTTTGCAGTCTTAGATGTTGGAGAAATATTTGTCTAAAATATATCATTTATTTAATCTAACTCAATGTTGAAACAACATTGACGTGAACTATTATGATGATGGAATTTATTTCAGAGTTTAAGCAAGATTTAAAAACCACAAAGTAATAAAATATATTTCATATGATTTATTGTTGAAACAGCAATTACAAGGACTATAACGATTAAATTTGTTTCAATGTTGAAGCAACAATCACATGAACTGTAATGGAATTGAGTTCAGTGTTGAAGCAACATGGAATATTTTAATATAATTTATTTAATATAATTCATTGCTGAATAACAATAATATTAGCTATACTAAATGAAATATAGTTGAAAGTTGAAGTCTACATATAATAATAGTACAGAGGTCTGCATCGGACGTTTCCGCTCGAGCGCCAAGTAGTTCATAGCATAATCCGATAGGTAGCGCACATGCATGATGGGTAAAATTGTCACGAGCGATAAATCCTCGAACGGTATAAGCCGAGCGTTAGACATTCGTTCTTGTTACAGTGATGAACTGTGTAGTAACATCATAGATGTTTATCATTTCAAAACTTTGCAGTGTTTAACTAACCTCTCCATAGTACAACTACTACAAAACTTGCTTTAAAATGTAATATAAATGTTGTAGGCTAGGTAAAAGTTCTTCCCCCCCCCCCCCACACAGGAGTGATTTTATTTTTGCCACATCTGATAGATGTTATTGGACGTAAATGTAATTATTATAAACGGAGAACACAATCACGATAATGCAAGAACTGTATCAAGTTTTCTAGTAATAATAATAATAATACTAATAATAATACTTACTTACTTACAAATGGCTTTTAAGGAACCCGAAGGTTCATTGCCGCCCTCACATAAGCCCGCCATCGGTCCCTATCCTGTGCAAGATTAATCCAGTCTCTATCATCATACCCCACCTCCCTCAAATCCATTTTAATATTATCCTCCCATCTACGTCTCGGCCTCCCTAAAGGTCTTTTTCCCTCCGGTCTCCCAACTAACACTCTATATGCATTTCTGGATTCGCCCATACGTGCTACATGCCCTGCCCATCTCAAACGTCTGGATTTAATGTTCCTAATTATGTCAGGTGAAGAATACAATGCGTGCAGTTCTGAGTTGTGTAACTTTCTCCATTCTCCTGTAACTTCATCCCGCTTAGCCCCAAATATTTTCCTAAGCACCTTATTCTCAAACACCCTTAACCTATGTTCCTCTCTCAGAGTGAGAGTCCAAGTTTCACAACCATACAGAACAACCGGTAATATAACTGTTTTATAAATTCTAACTTTCAGATTTTTGGACAGCAGACTGGATGATAAGAGCTTCTCAACCGAATAATAACACGCATTTCCCATATTTATTCTGTGTTTAATTTCCTCCCGAGTGTCATTTATATTTGTTACTGTTGCTCCAAGATATTTGAATTTTCCACCTCTTCGAATGATAAATCTCCAATTTTTATATTTCCATTTCGTACAATATTCTGGTCACGAGACATAATCATATACTTTGTGTTTTTGGGATTTACTTCCAAACCGATGGCTTTACTTGCTTCAAGTAAAATTTCCGTGTTTTCCTAATAATAATAATAATAATAATAATAATAATAATAATAATAATAATAATAATAATAATAATAATAATAATAATAATAATAATAATCTCTAATAATTAGTGTATCAATCTTTGCGTCTGTAACAGTTGTGCAGCATGATTATTCGTTTTATTATATTTTCTGTGACGTTATCTCTGTACTAATATTGTTATTAATCTACTGCTATATCAATAATATTTTGTAAAACGTTTCTACATTGTCGCAGTATATAGGCGGAACACTATGTATGGACCTATCATATTATATATATGTGGTAAATCAAATATTCAATGATTATTAATTAGCAATAATAACTGTATATCGAAGTTTTCATACTATTTTATTTATAACTTCATGTTCCTGTTTTGGTACGTTCCATTGACTGTTCCATTAAACGTTTGTCATAAACGCAGAAAATAAAGCCTTATTTTTACCGTGTGAGCAAAACATATGTGTATCTTATCTGTCGCCTTCCATACAAGATAAAACATGTCGGTGAGATGACCTTGTACTGTGCTTCTATTTATTACGAGCGTATCACGACCGATCGTATCTCAATCGAGGGTGCGACACTCGACCGAGTTGAAGCGAGCGATTTAACTCCAATGCAGCACTCTGATATAGTAATAATTTTGCTTAATACAAGTCAGTATAATAATGTCATTAATTAACCTATTTACTGGAAAAAAAGTTACGGTTGTTATATGACATATTTTGGTTCAACTTTAATATAGAAGTTGACATTATGGATGAAGTTTTAATTAAATGTTAATAGGACAGTCGCATAAAACATAATAAAGTGGCTGAGAAAAGGAATGTCTTGATCCAGGGCAGAAACGTGCACATTTGTCAGAAGTGGCGCAGTTGAATGTGCAGCCTGTAAAACGTCGGGTGAAAATGTGGGGCCAAGAACTCGAGAAGAGCCGCAGTAAATTTCTTGGGGCGCTGTTGCACTGGCTGGTTGCCATGGACAACTCTATAAGGAAGGGATTAAGAAGCTATCTGGTTCACATGTGGCAGTGCTGAGGCTTTTCTTGCCCACAATCCAAGATTGCCGGCTAAACTGCGTCTTCCGCCTCGCTTCAGCAAAGCCGACAAGAAAAATAGCTTTACGTACGCTGGAAATATTAGCGATACGTCTTGCAACAGAAGTGTCCTATAGGCCGGGACGAATCCTTAGGATGGAGTCGGAAGGAATTCGTGGCTCTGAAGCAAATCGCTTATCATTAATTACTATATTGAAAAATAGAGTAGGGGAGACTGTTGTACCTTTAGCATAGTGTACCTTTGAACATTTTTTGTTTTTTAATTTTTGCTGCTACCTAGAGGACTCAAACTGAAGTAGATTGTAGAGAAAGCCGCTAAATAGCTCTGGTCGTAGTTACAGTTTGATTTACTGCAAAGTGTGAGTTCCGTGGACAAAATAAGTTTTTTTAGTATCAAAATTAAACATGTCGTTCATTGATATATGTTTTCTAACACAAAACCAGATTGTATTTGTTACTATCTGTCAAGTACGGTGTGTTCTATATCATCTGTTGAGTAATAACATATTTTAATTTCCATGATTTATTCGAATCTCTAGTTTTGGGAGCCATATTTGTTTAAAAGTGCACCCTCTTGTACCTTTGAACTCAAAACATCTTGTACCATGAAACATGTTCCAAATTACATGATACTATTGGTTTTTGTTTTTCTTTTATTGTAAGATCATGTCACTAAGTAAGTCTGCAGTTAAGAGGCCCCAAATTGGTCCGGATGCCTTGAAGAAAGCTGTTGAAGCAGTTATTGCTCCTCCAGGAAATAAAATATCAATCAGAGAAGCCTGCTCTGGTTTATGATGGCAAATACATTTTAAATATGATTGTCAGTTTTTACAGCTATATTTCCACCTATATTTCATGTGTTCCAACTTACAAGAGGGTATGTTCCAAGGTACCTTTGAACACGTTGCATATCCCTTTATTTTATTTTCACCATCCTTAATAGATCTGCAAAACAGGTAAATACATACAGGAAATTGTAAAGGAATCTTCAGTGATTATTTCAAGCATTTTTTCATTTAAAAAATTTCATTTGTTAAAATAAAAAAAAAATAAAATATGAAAAGTGTTTAAAGTTACAACAGTCTCCCCTACTCTGCATCCTGGAAAAGATACCTGGGGTCGTGGAATATCTACGTGAGGTCCGTGACTTTTGCCCACTTTCCTCACTCCTGAGAAAGCCCTGTCACTGCTTTCTTATCATTTCATTGTGCGAGCTGTGAACTGATCGTTGTAATAATATGGTCACTGCATCTTATTACTAGGAAATTACATCCAACTCACTGTCCCCAAGCCCGCCTTACATGAGGCATGCCCTATTATTAACAATTTTATTAATATATATTTCATTACTGCAAACTGTCTGCTGCTATTGACATATTACATGTTTAAATTCTGTGAATTTTTATATTTTCTTTTCTGTCACTAATTCTTGTTACTGTGTATTTTTTTTTTTTTTTTTTTTACATTTTTCATCATTGTCGCCATCTTTTTCATTACCTTCATTAGAAACAGGCAAATATAAAATTACATTTTTTGCTTATTTCGCGACGCTTTATCAACTGCTAAGATTATCTAGCATCTGAATGAAATGAAAATGATAATACCAGTGAAATGAGTCCAGAGTCGAAAGCTGCCCAGCATTTGCTCTTAATGGGTTGAGGGGAAACCCTCGGCCATGTATCTTTTCCCAACCATAATTTGAACCTGGACCCACTCGTTTCACGTTCAGATATGCTGTTATGCCACAGTAATGGGCTAAATTCCATGTTCCAAACCATCCCTGGTAGCGGTAAGGAAAGGAGGAGTTTCACGATTTCCGATGTATAGAATGCAATTAACGTCAAAAATATTCACATTTCATAAAACTCTTCACATTTTTCCTCCGTTAATATATCTGTAACTGCCATGAACCTGGCTTTGCACATATTATAAGGAGATAATAGAGATGTTTTCCGGGAAACACTTGAAAATCTGAAGCCTCCCATTGCGGGATTCCCAAATCTTCAAATTATCCTTTAGAATCTTTGAACCCGTAGCGTCAGTGAATTCTAGAAGGCAGAACAAAATAAGTGATTGCTGTTTCACGAACAAAGGAATTAAATAAAAACCAACAAAAACAGCTGAAGGGAGAACGGAAATTGAGAGAGAGAGAGAGAGGGGGGGAGGGAGAGAGAGAATTTCAACATATCGGCTGTCTTTCTGTAGCGATTTATCTTAAATTTTTGGTTGGATTTTGCTCATCTTCGGTACTTGCATACCATTTTATTATGAACATAAAATAAAACTGTGGAGTAACGGTCAGCGCGTCTGACCGCGAAACCACGTGGCCCGGGTTCGAATCCCGGTCGGGACAAGTTACCTGGTTGAGGTTTTTTCCGGGGTTTTCCCTCAACCCAATACGAGCAAATGCTGGGTAACTTCTGGTGCTGACTCCGGACTCATTTCACCGGCATTATCACCTTCATATCATTCAGACGCTAAATAACCTAGATGTTGATACAGCGTCGTAAAAAACCCAATAAAAAAATAAAACAATTTTAATGAGTTAATGAGTCTTTCTTTGAAATCTGAGAAGCTTACGGCGAACTAATTCATCAGTAGACAAATTATTTTCTGTGTTCTACAGAGAGTGATAATTGTGGCGGCCAAATTATATCGAATGAAGTAGTAAATAGAGACAAATAATGAATATTGGAATTAAATATTAGGTGAACATTGCGAAGTACGAGCATAGCGAATAACGCAGTACAATGCAGATAATTTAGTAGTAGTATTTTTTTAGTAGTATTTATTTATTTAACCTGGTAGAGATAAGGCCGTCAGGCCTTCTCTGCCCCTCTACCAGGAGATTCCAACTACAATATCAACAATAAAATTACAATTAGTATTAAATTTACAATTACAATTACAAATAATATTACAATTAGTATTAAATTTACAATTACAATAAAATCAAACTACGAAAAGATTACCTGAATAATTAAAGCTAGATAATTTATCATAGAGAAACAAAGAATATTTTATATTTACTGAATTACAAATTAAATCTAGAATAACAAAATTGTATAGTGATGAAATTACTGAATATTGAAATATTTTGTGATAGATTAAAGAAACTATTTACAAGTAATCAACTACTGACCAAGTGCCTAGTAAGTTTTCGTTTGAATTCAATTTTATTTCGACAGTCCCTGATGCTAGCAGGTAGCGAATTCCAGAGTCTTGGCAGGGCTATTGTGAAAGAGGATGAGTATGAGGAGGTGCGATGGGATGGGATAATAGTGAATAACAGAAGTTGTAAATATTGTAGATAAGAGAATACAACAATAATTGATAAAATATTACATAATGGAATGGAATAGTGTGGAACAAATATAAAAATGAAACAAATCCTAAGTGTGGAATAAAACATTAAATAACAAAACAATAGTAACAATAACAATAGAGGAAACACAATTGTAATAATGATATGCTGAGGTCGAATGAAATAATGTATTACAGATTACAGTGGAATGTTAATAACTAGCCATAACAATGCACTTGTTATAAATAAATATAATTTACTTAAATCTGTTTTATTTATTACTCAGCGAATAATTAGTTTATTATAAGTTGTATGTCGTTTGCTCCTCAATTATTTTCAAAGTTATATTTAGTGGAACCTAACTTATTTCGCATACCTATTTTCTGTTCAGCCATTTTTGAGTGAAAAGCTAACAAACATATAAACAGACAGACTGATTAACACACAGACATATAAACAAACATTTCAAAAATGCGAATTTCGGTCTCATGCATCATTATACATGTTAACGCCAATAACTTTTGCAAAAGTGAAAGTTACCAGAAAAATTTAAGTCACAGTTCTGTTATTAGTATAGATTAGCCTGAACTGGCATTAAACGCATTATTGTTGCAAACTCATGTGTCTCGTTAAATATCAGTTCTATCAAAATTTTGCATGGGATAAAACATATCGAAAACATTTCTAACGCAATTTTTCTAACATTAATTTACATTTTCTTTTTTTTGTTCATTTGAATTCATTAGGATGCCGATATTTTAAATCCAAGATTTGAACGGCTATCATTTCGATATGCTACTACTCATATAAGCAATAATAAGGAAGATATTTCGATTTATTTACTTCGGGTCCACTTATATACCCCTTCTAAATAAAGTATTTTGAATATTATATAGCCTAAAATCTAAGTGGGACCTATCTTATTTTGCATACCAATTTTCGTAGAAATCTCTTCAGCCATTGTCGAGAGGGAAGGTAACAGGCTAGATAAACAAAAATGTAAAAAATTCGATTTTCTGTTTCAGGATTAATTCATTATACTTGTTGGCAGCAGTTATTTTTGCAAACGCGAAAATTACCAGAAAATGTATGTTACGGTTAATTATTAAGTAATGAAGCTTAATTATTAAGTAATGAAGCACAACTTTGAGTAATTAACAACTTGAGCTTTGGTTGACGAGTGAAAGTAGTGCGTATTTGTATTAAAAAGTAAATAATGTCATAAAATAAACACTGGAACAAAGTAGGCCTAGTAGATAATAGTAGAAAAGAGTAGCTTTATTGACGAGTGGGTTAGGTTAGAAGATGACCACAGGGAGTTCTAATACCCACTTGCATTCGATATTTTATGTACGTTTTGTATATTTTGCAAAACATTATGAAAATTAGCAGAAAATGTATTTGTAAAATGTTCAGTTCCTTTAGATCAGCGGTCATCAGCACAGTGCACCCTCGGGCTAGCGTCTCTTACCCGCGGTTAAGACATTGCACTAGCGTGCATCCGTGGCTACTGTCTCCCTATCCCTTCTGCACGACGGAGCATATTTCGCTACAATCCTTGCACTTTATCCATTTCAGCGAGTGCTTTAGATGATCGAGGTAGGCGAGTTAGGGTTTCTTAGTTATCACATTATGAAAATTGTTACTGTGTAAGTCGCACCACCTGAAATAACAAAAGCTGTTCTACCAGAAAAATCAAGGAAAGTTTACAACGCAAGTTACAGAAATTTAAAGATCGGCGTGTAAGTTGAAGTTCTGGTAAACTTGCTAATTATATGCCTGTTGACTCTGGTATTGTTGGCGATTGCAAAAAGGGAAAAAATGTAATTTATGAAAAAAACATTAATATAAACAAAATGCAATTCCATCCAGTGCTCTGCGTGGTGTACATATTCAAAATTGCAATAATTATATTATTACTATAAGATTTTGTTAATATATCTATGTTTGATGAAATATATATTGCTAAATTAAAGTGAAAGTGCCTACATAGCGACGTGCTTTTGTGTTGTATCAACATAGCAACGTGCTTCTTTCTTGTTAAAAATATAAAGATTCGTTTTTGCAATGGAAAGCAGCGAAACAATGGCCTCCTTTAGCAACGCTAATAGATAAATGTATGTTATGGTAGATCAAATATTAAAATACATTAATATGTAATTAATTAAATTATAGAAATGAGTTATAATATTAAAAACTGAAGTGAAAGTGTTAATAATGAAGGGAGATAATGCATAGTCTGATAAATGCAACTGTAAGTGGGCCTAACTACTGAAATAATTGCGTAAGGATTTATTACAAGAAAGCAGGAATAAATTTATTAGTAAATACACAACGTTAAATGAAAGTAATAATATGTAAATAAATTTCGATTAATTAAAATGTTTATCAGTGAAACGTACAGCAGAGTTCGTATAGGTCAGTTTCTGTCAGATGCGTTTCCAATTCACTGTGGGCTAAAGCAAGGAGATGCACTATCACCTTTACTTTTTAACTTTTCTATAGAGTATTCCATTAGGAAAGTCCAGGATAACAGAGAGGGTTTGGAATTGAACGGGTTACATCAGCTGCTTGTCTATGCGGATGACGTGAATATGTTAGGAGAAAATCCACAGACGATTAGGGAAAACACGGGAATTTTACTTGAAGCAAGTAAAGAGATAGGTTTGGAAGTAAATCCCGAAAAGACAAAGTATATGATTATGTCTCGTGACGAGAATGTTGTACGAAATGGAAATATAAAAATTGGAAATTTATCTTTTGAAGAGGTGGAGAAGTTCAAATATCTTGGAGCAACAGTAACAAATATAAATGATACTCGGGAGGAAATTAAACACAGAATAAATATGGGAAATGCCTGTTATTGTTCGGTTGAGAATCTTTAATCATCCAGTCTGCTGTCAAAAAATCTGAAAGTTAGAATTTATAAAACAGTTATATTACCGGTTGTTCTTTGTGGTTGTGAAACTTGGACTCTCACTTTGAGAGAGGAACATAGGTTAAGGGTGTTTGAGAATAAGGTGCTTAGGAAAATATTTGGGGCCAAAAGGAATGAAGTAACAGGAGAATGGAGAAAGTTACACAACGCAGAACTGCACGCATTATATTCTTCACCTGACATAATTAGGAACATTAAATGCAGACGTTTGAGATGGGTAGGGCATGTAGCACGTATGGGCGAATAGAGAAATGCATCTAGAGTGTTAGTTGAGAGGCCGGAGGGAAAAAGACCTTTAGGGAGGCCGAGACGTAGATGGGAAGATAAAATTAAAATGGATTTGAAGGAGGTGGGATATGATGATAGAGAATGGATTGATCTTGCTCAGGATAGGGACCGATGGCGGGCTTATGTGAGGGCGGCAATGAACCTCCGGGTTCCTTAAAAGCCAGTAAGTAAGTAAGTAAGTAGGTATATGTAAATAAATTGGTGATGAATATACTTAAACACGAGTTAAGAAGCTGCAGCGAACTTGACCCGCTCTTGAGTAAAGGCAGAAGTATGTGGCTCAGCTGTTGGATATAAGGAGCTTCGCAGTGGACAAATGCAAGAAGTGTAATTGCGGATTACGGGCCCCACTACCTTATGCGGCAAAACTTGGAGCACTTCGCTATCTGCTGGCGACTGTGCCCGGGATCCGCTAATTACAGAGCGAGCGGACGTATTAGCGAAGACTTATTGCAAGACGACTGTCGCCATGATCCTACTTATTTAGTTGCTTGGTTACTGGAACGCTAGTAGGCTATATAATAATATTATTAATAATGATTTATTTTATTTGACCTGGCAGAATTAAGACTATAGGGCTTTCTCTAACATTCAGCCAGGAGTAAAACATTACAAATGGAACAGGAGTAGAACATTAAAAATATACCAAATATGATACACAAAAATTTGAAGGAGATAATCAACAGTAATCTCACTAGAGGTTTTGATTTATCTAGAGAAAATCAAAACTCGAGTGGGATTTAATTGACTATTACACGATTAGAAGAAAGTACATAAAGATTAGAAGTAACAAAGTACTCCAATAAAATATTAATTGGCTTACGAAAATACAACTGTCTTCAAATGTATTATTGTACCATCTCAACATTACGCCAGATGGCAGTAGTGTTTTTTTTTCTTTTAGTAGGTTATTTTACGACGCTTTATCAACATCTTAGGTTATTTAGCGTCTGAATGAGATGAAGGTGATAATGTCGGTGAAATGAGTCCGAGGTCCAACACCGAAAGTTACCCAGCATTTGCTCGTATTGGGTTGAGGGAAAACCCCGGTAAAAACCTCAACCAGGTAACTTGCCCCGACCGGGAATCGAACCCGGGCCACCTGGTTTCGCGGCCAGACGCGCTGGCCGTTACTCCACAGGTGTGGACGCAGTAGTGTTTTATGATAATGTTTTCTTGTTATCAGTTGTGCCAACTATGGAATGTTCATTGAACTCTGTGGACGGTTACTAGTCAAGAAGGCTTTGTTGATTCAGTTTCATTTTTATTAATACACCAGCCGTACCCGTGCGCTCCGCTGCACCTGTTAGAAATAAATATAAAGTAATTACATAATCAAAATAGGACGTTTGATCCAGGGAATATTCGTGTTTGATAGAAAGATAAATCGTTTAATAAGTTACTTAATTTAAATTGTATTTAAATAATTAAAATGCGATCATTTTGGTCCAGAGAGCACTCATTTGGTGCAATGAAAATTCCTTTAACATGTTTCTTATTTGTTATTACATGCAACCATAGTTTAATAAAGATTGACATATCATTCAGTTTTAATGTGTACACTTTATATTACTTGCTATATGTTTCCATTGAATTATGGTAATAACTTAATTTTAACCCTTGTTTTCTACGTCTTCAGTAACACTATGGTTCTGAACCCTTCAAATAACTTAAATAGTGATACAGCATATATAGTGATATGTAATTATATTTCTTTCTTTCGAAAATGTAAGAATTCACGATAACCTATGTACCATTGCCATAGAATGAATAAATGTGTTTTTTCGTCCTACTAAAAATTTTATATTTTGCACATAGGAGTTACTGCAGGAACAACAACGCTATAATCTGAGGCGGCGGTGAAAATGTATTATATTGTTATTTTAAAAGTCTTGTATATCCTTAAATATCAGTCCTATCAAAATTTTGCATAGAATAAAACTTATCGGAAATAATTTTTAAAGAAACTTTTATTATGTACAGAATAGCCTATCAAGTTTTCTGTGCATAAGAAGCTATTTTAATCTTACCTGTCCTCGATTCACTCAGAAGTCACTGTAATAACATTATAGCATTATGTCCATCTAGAGAAACTACACTTTCCAATGGTGAATTAATAATTAATTATACAAATCGATTAATTTAGCTTCCGATATTACTTCATACAAACACAGAAAACATTCTCTGTAGGCTATGTTTCATAGCTTTCGATTGTTGTTGTCCAAGGCCCCTTATAGACGAAGTCATTTGTTTTCATTTCATTACACCGCCTTAGATGGCGTTGTATTTTAATTGTAAAAGTCATTTATCTCATTAAATATCAGTCCTATCAAAATTTTGCAAAGAATAAAACTTATCGGAAATTGTTATTAAAGAAACTTTTGTTATGCAACATATTTCACAAAAAGCAATAATAAGCGATATATTTCGATTTATTCAATTCAGGCCCCCTTATAACCCCCCCTTTTAAATAACGTATTTTGAATGTCGTATAGCCTAAAATCTAAGTTATAAGGAACTTAATTTATATTCCAATTTTCATCGAAATCTGTTTAGCCATTATTGCGTGAAAAGGTAACAAACATCTAGACAGACAGACAGACATACAAACAAAAATGTCAAAAAAGCTATTTTCGGTTTCAGGGTGCTTAATTATACATGTTAACACCAATTATTTTTAGAAAATTGAAAATTACCAGAAAAAGTTTGGCTACAGATTTATTATTAGTAGATTATTAGATTGCATTCCACTTCAATCATCCGAAACCCAGTAATCAACGTCACTTGACAGATGATTTTCAATAAATCTTAAACAATCTCTGATACGTGACTATCCATAATATCATATAGCAGAAGCTATAACAAACATAACCTAAATAATATAAACGAGTGTTAGAAAAGTTTTAATTAGGGATGATGAAATTAAAAAATAAACATGCCTTCATTAATTACTTCTCTCATCATAGGAGGATACTCTTTTTGTAAACCGAAACAAAAATTAAACATTGAACCAACACAACTGTAGTTTCATTTCCGTCGTAGGCTATTCTACGCGCCGCACCGGCGTGTTCCTGGTATCGGCTAGCACAGTTCTTTTTTGGACGGTTTTCTGAATTAACACTGTATATTTCTTGATAAATAACACAGCTATAATCTTTCAATACTGAATACTTGATAAACAATACAGATAGAATTTGTTAATATTTTTTTCCATTACTGATGTCTAAAGGGAACTGTGTCGTGAGAATTTCTACAATTGAAGACCTCACCAGAAAAACGATGTAACATGAAAATATTGAAATACATAATCAAGTGGAATACGTAACTTTGAGGCATTAATTTATAACAATAAATTATTGAATTAGATAGTTATATTCTTAACTAGCCGTACCCGTGCGCTCCGCTGCACCTGTTAGAAATAAATATAAAGTAATTACATAATTAAAATAGGACATTTGATTCAGGGAACATTCGTGTTTGATAGAAGGATAAATCGTTTAATATGTTACTTAATTTAAATTGTATTTAAATAATTAAAATGCGGTCATTTTGGTCCAGAGAGCAATCATTTGGTGCAATGACAATTCCTTTAACATGTTTCTTAATTATTATTACATGCAACCATAGTTTAAAGAAGATTGACATATCATATATTAGTTTTAATGTGTATACTTTATATTACTTGCTATATGTTTCAGAAGTTACTGTACTAACATTGTAGAATTATGACCATCTAGAGAAACTACACTTTCCAATGGTGAAATAATATTAATGAAACAATTAATTAGCTTCCAATATTACTTCATAAAAACACAGAAACATTCTCTGTAGGCTATGTTTTAGCTTTCGATTGTTGTTGTCCAAGGCCCCTTATAGACGAAGTCATTTGTTTTTATTTCAGTACAGCGCCTTAGATGGCGTTGTTATTGTAATTTTAAAACTCATTTATCTCATTAAATATCAGTCCTATCAAAATTTTGTATAGAATAAAACTTATCGGAAATTATTTTTAAAGAAACTTTTGTTATGTAACATTTTTCATGAAAATCAATAATAAGCAAATCTAGTCTTTCAGGTAAAGCTCTCTGTGAAGCAGATTTGAATAATTTCAAGGGATAAATTGTTCCGGGGCCGGGTATCGATCTCGGGACCTCTGGTACGTTCAACCAGAGATCCCGGGATCGATACCCGGCCCCGAACAATTTTTCCTTGAAATTATTCAATAAGCGAGATATTTCGATTTATTTAATTCAGGCCTCTTATAATCCCCTTTTAAATAAAGTATTTTGAATGCCATATAGCCTAAAATCTAAGTTACAACGAACTTAATTTATATTCCAATTTTCATATAAGTCGGTTCAGCCATTATCGCGTGAAAAGGTAACAAACATCCAGACTGACAGAAAGACATACAAACAAAAATTTCAAAACAGCGATTTTGAGTTTCAGGATTGTTAATTATACATGTTAACACCAATTATTTTTGGAAAATCGAAAATTACCAGAAAAATTTTGGCTACGGATTTATTATTAGTATAGATGGTTCTGCTAGTAAATATATGCCCCTGAAATTATTTTTCTTTATCCTGCAAAGTGTATTATATCCTTATTCCGCGAAAATCTTCAATTTACAATTGAAGTGAAATATTTATCTTTCTTGGATTATAATGAAATTCATGAACTGAAACATCTTTCTTCCTGTTTGGATTGACAGTGAATGATTTGATCTGTGAACATGTGGAGAGCTGAATGGTTTACATTGAGGAAGCGTGTGTTTCGGTCTAGGGTTTACTTCAGTTTAATTTCAGTTTAGCACTGTTTGAAATGAAGGAATACATTTTTATTGAAAGTATCAGCATGATACACAAATGTAATTTGTTCGTAAATCTCCCTGCCGAACGCCC
This sequence comes from Periplaneta americana, assembly GCA_025594305.2. Classification (NCBI taxonomy): domain Eukaryota; kingdom Metazoa; phylum Arthropoda; class Insecta; order Blattodea; family Blattidae; genus Periplaneta; species Periplaneta americana. Next base: position 157,469,009 of record JAJSOF020000015.1, read on the forward strand.
GCAGATCCCACCAGGTCCAGGATTGCGATTTATTTTGTTTTTATTTGCAAGTGGAATATAAATCCTTAATTAATATTTGGCGGCGCTGTGTTCGCGTAAAAATGAAGTCAGGTAAGCCTGGCGCGCCGTCCGTTGACATCGATTCGGCTGCCTTTTCAATGTCCATTCCGCACTACAGCTATGGGTCCCCAGCCGGCTCTTTGTCTCTCTGGCCTGATGTGCCCCCTATACTTTTCTGAATTCGCTCGTCTAGGGGCCCATTTAAACACACTCATGTAACATAATACTACACAATCCCTCCCCTCCCCCTACATTTGTATTTGTAATAAATAATCGAGTTTTTATCCCCACCCTGCCTATAAAAAAACACGTGCAGTTTGTCCTCTGCGGCTTGCGTTCTTCTAGCAGCGAAACACACCGGAGTTGTGACGTCACTGGCACGTGAACTTGGAGCGTGTGATTGATGTGGAGGCGTCCTGTGACGGCAGAATTATTGTCTAATTGAGCAGCTTTAATTCTTATGTCAAGCAAAGTATGTGAATTGGACAAGGAGTACAAGAAAATGATAGGAATTACCGATCATTGCCATCAGTATTAAGACAGAGAAGAATTTACATAATTTTGTATGGCAATCAGCTAAAACAACTTATGAAAAAGAAACTAGGTAAATAAGCAATATGTAGGCCTATAATTTTATTAAAAAATATTCCGAAGTTAGAGTATATAATATATTATAAGTAATTTATATACAGATAAATTCACTTCATCAAATTGAAGACATAAACATATTTTGAACTAGCCGTACCCGTGCGCTCCGCTGCACCCGTTAGAAATAAATATAAAGTAATTACATAATTAAAATAGGACGTTTGATCCAGGGAATATTCGTGTTTGATAGAAGGATAAATCGTTTAATATGTTACTTAATTTAAATTGTATTTAAATAATTAAAATGCGGTCATTTTGGTCCAAAGAGCAATCATTTGGTGCAATGACAATTCCTTTAACCCAGATAAGACTGAATTATTTTTTGTTAAAAAAAGTACGATTTTTTTTGTATGAGTTATTTAATTGTAATTGATATAACATAACAAAGCTGTTTTTAAATTTTTTTGTTGATAGTATCCGAGATTTTCAGTGTCGTATATATAGGACGTCGGTCATATCCCCATGCAAAAACATTATATGACATAAGTCGTTTTAGCACATATGTATAAATTGTTTAGCTTAACAATACGTCAAATTAACACAGAATTATAATATCACTCACACACAATGAGATTATTGTATTTTTCGACAATGTTTATGGTGTGTGATACGTGATAAAACATTTTAAATGTACACCAACATCACACTTCATACATATTATTGTTGTCTTTGTGTGACACTGTCTGCATCGAGTTTGTTTTTCTTGAGATACCACAAAATGATTACTTCCATCAAACCTTGAATCTTTTTACTCAGTCTTAGATGAGATGGTCTACCGCAGTGGTCTTCAGCATTCCCTGAAATGGGTAAAGGGTAAGTGCGGCAGGATTAGGTAGACAGCACCCGAGAGTGCAGTGAGTTGACGACCGCTGGTCTACCGCTTGACTTCACATGTCCAGCAGTGGATTCGAGAACAGATAAGACAAGACGTTGGCGAAATGCAAGATGATCGAGTTTTTCGTTGGAGTTTATCTTGTATAGCTGCCATGCATTTTGTTCTGCTACGTCAATGCAGACTAAAGTACCATTTCTTGCTTCTAATAGATGTTTTGTACAGATTGATGTTTTGGTCCTATTTCACTGATATTTTCTTCTTCAAATTTCTAGAGTATCTTGAAACTGTGTGCACGGAAATTGAAAAATATAGTATTTCCCTGCTGTATGTCAACTTCCTCCCAATTGAAATTTATTATTCTTTCTCTTCATCTGTATATCGGTTGCTGAATCACTAGTATTTCTACTGCCATTCTCACCATCGCCTTTACTATGTTCATCATCACCATTATGACTTTCATCATAATCATCCATTCCCTCTCCTTGTGTGTTGAGGGTTACTTCCTTCTCAGCTCGCAACTGACTACCAGGCATACTGTCAATTGTAGGGTTATTTTCATCACCAGAATCCTCAACAGTTACGTTACCACACGCATTTTTTGGTGATAAAATGGTGATGGAAAAGTTATTGCACTTAGGTATAGCAACTTGGTCGTCCTGAATCATTTGTAAGGGTTCATTTAGTGAAAACCCCCTATAATAACATGAGTACCATCAGTCTCACGAAATGTCCCCTTTTATGACTGACATACTACATGTAGTACGCCTAACTTTACCATGATATGGCATAACACTAAATAAAAAATTGAATCTAATTATGAATTATTATATACGAAGTACAACATACGAGTATGCCCTATCAATATCAAAAGCATTATACCTATAGCATGTGATATATACCGACTTCGAGAACAACACGTTCTGCTCCACAGCCATGACTCACACAAATATGTCAACAACAATGACTGTGACAGACTGAACATAAGAAAAAAAATTGGAGGCAATTTATAACACATAAAGATTATGGTATCATGATTGCCGACTATGAAAATCTTACACAACAATGTTAAAAAAATAAAACGTCCGGTGTCCTATATATAGGACGTCAGTCTTATCTGGGTTAAAGTGTTTCTTAATTGTTATTACATACAACCATAGTTTAATGAAGATTGGCATATCAATTAGTTTTAATGTGTATACTTTATATTACTTGCTATATGTTTCAGAAGTTACTGTAATAACATTATAGCATTATGTCCATCTAGAGAAACTACACTTTCCAATGGTGAAATAATAATTAAACAATTAATTAGCTTCCGATATTACTTCATACAAACATAGAAACATTCTCTGTAGGCTATGTTTTAGCTTTCGATTGTTGCTGAACAAGGCCCCTTATAGACGCAGTCATTTGTTTTTATTTCAGTACAGCGCCTTAGATTGCGTTGTTATTGTAATTTTAAAACTCATTTATCTCATTAAATATCAGTCCTATCAAAATTTTGTATAGAATAAAACTTATCGGAAATTATTTTTAAAGGAACTTTTGTTATGTAATATTTTTCATGAAAATCTATAATAAGCGAGATATTTCGATTTATTTAATTCAGGCCCCCTGATAACCCCCCTTTTAAATAAAGTATTTTGAATGCCATATAGCCTAAAATCTAAGTTACAACGAACTTAATTTACATTCCAATTTTCATATAAATCGGTTGAGCCATTATCGCGTGAAAAGGTAACAAACATCCAGAGAGACAGACAGACATACAAACAAAAATGTCAAAAAAGCTATTTTCGGTTTCAGAATGGTTAATTATACATGTTAACATCAATTATTTTTAGAAAATCGAAAATTACCAGAAAAATTTTGGCTACAGATTTATTATTAATATAGATTTTGTTATTAACTTACATTATTTCAGCGAGTTACATGTAAAAGTTTTGAATGTAATTTAATTGCAGAATAATTATACAACCGAGGGCCGAAATTAATGCTGTGATATAAACCAGGAGATGCGGCAGTTGGGCTGTAGGTTCCACTAATGTTTAATTATTTTTCCGCCGTGTACCATGATACTTTGCTGTATAATACAGGGTGTAAACGATATACACAACCAAAAAATTACTGGGCGTAGAGCATAAAAAAACCGAAGAAGAAAGTCAAACAATGTTTTTTTTAACTGTAAAGGTTTTCGCAGAAAAAATGTGTTTTGTGTGTCTATTGGAAATGAGGATAGATAGTCATTGTATTCTTTTGCCGATACGTACGCTGAAGGGTAAGAAGTGTACTGGAATATGCACCGTCGTGCAGAAGGGAGAGGTAGAAAGCATATTCGCCAGCAGCCAGCTGTAAATCGCCAGTACTTTTAAAACTGAAGTTTACATGCAAATAAAAATAACGATTTCATGAATATAGGCCTAATAATGATGTTTAAATCTATTTGTTCAATGATGCTCAGCGATGATTACAGATTTCAAATATGATCTCTAAGCTATTTACCAGTCATGATTATCTTCGCAGATGATACTCGGTCGTTTAGATATTTTCAGGGCATTCTACTGTATTCGTAGTAACGGCAAAGGAAACCAGTTAGCATCTGTAGAGAGAAAATCATTATTCCGATGAATAGACTATACAGGGTGATCCATATAAACCTTTAAAAATATAATTTCTATTTGGGAGTTAGTAGAAACTTGGAATTGAATATTATGATTTCTGTGCTTCTAGAGGAATTTATATTGGTACCCTTGGCACGATAGTCGTCCATTGTTGATATTGATATTGACTGTTACTGCAGAAAACATGTAGTGATTAGTTCGCCGTGATATCGCTAACATTCAGTACTCACTTCTACAGCGTGTTTTGGCAATAACGCACTCTCTTTTACAAATCTGGTTCCTTCAGTTCCTGCATACATGCACTCTGGACGCACGTAAACGCCATTTCCTTGCTGCTGTCTGTCGGCAAGAAGCGAGCCAGTTGTCAGCAGCTTCCTCACTATCGACGAAATTGTTGGTTGGAACATCGCGCACACCGAATTCTGTTCGAAATGCCCGTTGCGTTTCAATCAGGGAAGTTTCTCCAGTACGTTTTCAGCACAAAAACACGCTGTGGAATTGAGTACTGCATGTTTGTGATATTATGGCGAACTAATCACTACATGCGTTGTGAAATGATAGTCAAGATCAACAATTTTACTATGGGATACCAATATAAATTCTCCCAGAATCACAGAGAGCGTAATATTCAATTTCAAGTTCACAGTAACTTCGAAAGAAAATTATAGGCCTATCCCATTAATATGGTAAACGTTTATGTGGATCGCACTGTAGAAACAAGTGAAGTAACTCAGAAAAGAATCCTTTGTTTTTTTATAAACTGGAAACAGTAGCTATTAGTAAGGATCGTTGATTCCCAGTTAACTTGTACTATAATAACCGCTTCTTGTCTATGCGGATGACGTGAATATGTTAGGAGAAAATCTTCAAACGATTAGGGAAAACAAGGAAATTCTACTTGAAGCAAGTAAAACGATAGGGTTGGAAGTAAATCCCGAAAAGACTAAGTAATTATATGATTATGTCTCGTGACAAGAATATTGTACGAAATGGAACTATAAAAATTGGAGATGTATCCTTCGAAGAGGTGGAAAAATTCAAATATCTTGGAGCAACAGTAACAAATATAAATGACACTCGGGAGGAAATTAAACGCAGAATAAATATGGGAAATGCGTGTTATTATTCTGTTGAGAAGCTTTTATCATCCAGTTTGCTGTCAAAAAATCTGAAAGTTACAATTTATAAAACAGTTATATTACCTATTGTTCTGTATGGTTGTGAAACTTGGACTCTCACTTTGAGAGAGGAACATAGGTTAAGGGTGTTTGAGAATAAGGTTCTTAGGAAAATATTTGGGGCTAAGAGGGATGAGGTTACAGGAGAATGGAGAAAGTTACACAACGCAGAACTGCACGCATTGTATTCTTCACCTGACATAATTAGGAACATTAAATCCAGACGTTTGAGGTGGGCAGGGCATGTAGCACGTATGGGCGAATCCAGAAATGCACATAGAATGTTAGTTGGGAGGCCGGAGGGAAAAAGACCTTTGGGGAGGCCGAGACGTAGATGGGAAGATAATATTAAAATGGATTTGAGGGAGGTGGGATATGATGATAGAGACTGGATTAATCTTGCACAGGATAGGGACCAATGGCGGGCTAATGTGAGGGCGGCAATGAACCTGCGGGTTCCTTAAAAGTCAGTAAGTAAGTAAGTAGTCATACTTTTGTTTAAAATGCTCGCTGTGAACTGTGCGAAATATGTTAAGTCGCAAGCAATTATTGACAATCCAGCGTATTTTTACAGTCGATGGTAATATATCTGCAGAGTCTGTTATGATGTTTTAATACTTGGGACGTGGAATAACAGAGATGTGATGGAGTGAAACAATAACTAGTAGAGACAAAGCCGGCCGGATCGCTTCGCTGCTGTCTCATACGTCACGCTAATCGCCGTGTATCATGCAAATCGCAGCCTGCTGCAGTTTTACGGACGTGATTGACGAGGGGACGTTCTAATACACTTTTTAAAAAGTTTGAGATCCCAGGTTCTAAATGACTTCTCAAGAGACGCTGCGCGCATAAAAACCCACAGCCATCGGAAGATAATAGCTCTGAATTGTAGCCTTGGGGGGTTTATTTTTCAATTTGCCTAAAATAATCCGAGAGATTTAAGCACGTTAAGAATTCTTTATACTGCAGCGTCTTTGTTACGTCACATCTGTTTTACGAGATGTGCGATATTTGTGCCATCCATAAACCCACCCTCCCCTTCCCTTCCCCGGTTTAGACTACTTATCGTGCTTGAACGTTTTATGCCCAGAGTAATAGCGGAGAGATAAGCAGAATAAACGGTGTCGTGGTAATGACACACGTCCTCATTTGATAGGGTTGACCATGATATTCTTTTATTAAAATTGAAACAATCTGAATTTTCTTTCTCACTGCTATCGTTAATTAAATCTTACTTGAAAGGAAGAGTACAAGTTGTGAACTTTCATGGACATAATTCTAAGCATTTTACAGTAAATTCTGGTGTGCCTCAAGGTTCCAATCTTGGTCCATTATTGTTTTTATTGTTTGTTAATGATATTGTGAATTGTGCACGACACTCTAAAATGTTATTATTTGCGGATGATATTAAATTGTATAAAGAAATCAAAACTATATCAGATTGTAAGCTACTTCAAACAGATATTACAAACGTACATATTTGGAGTATTAATAATAAATTGTTATATAATAAAATGAACATAAAGATTTAGGTATATTATTTAGGAGTAATTTTACATTTCATAGTCATATTAATAATATTATAAATTTGTCCTATAAAAGTTTAGGTTTTGTTATGAGAAATTCTTGTAAATTCAGAGTCAAAACTATAATAATTTTGTATAATTCCATTGTTCGATCCAAATTAGAGAATGCTGCTGTTATTTGGAACCCAGTTACTAACAAATATATTCTGTTACTAGAAAAAAATTCAAAATAAATTTCTAAAATGGTTATATTACAGACTTTATAATGATTATCCTACCTATGGGAGTTATGCTACAGTGCTTCAACATTTCCATTTTACTAGTTTGCAAATTCGACGAAATTGTCAATCTTTAAACTTTCTTTATAAAATTATTAACAATAAGTTGGACTGTGTTGGTTTATTTTATTATATAACATTATATGCACCTGAGCTTAAAACGAAATTTCGAAATTTATTTTACATACCAAGGACAAATACTGAATCCCACAAAAATTCCCCAGTTTTCCAAACGTTACAGTTATACAATAAATTACATCCTCATCCGAATGTTGATATTTTCAATATGAATTTCTCTAGATACAGAATTATTTGTTATCATATTTTACAGAATATTGTTGTTAGTTAATTTGAAGCTATTTTCACACCTTATTTCAATTTATCTTTTTTCTTTCTGTTATTTCCATTTTGTTTCAGTTTTTAATAAGTGTATGTTTCCTTTTCCTTGTTTATGTTTTATAAATTAGTTTGTTAGTCGTGAACATTGTAATTGGGCTTTGCCTGTTATGTTCATCAACAAATGAATAAATAAATAAATAAATAAATAAGTAAATAAATAAATAAATAAGTAAATAAGTAAATAAATAATTAAATAAGTAAATAAGTATATAAATAAATAAGTAAATAAATAAATAAATAAGTAAGTAAGTAAATAAATAAATAATTAAATAAATAAATAATTAAATAAGTAAATAAATAATTAAATAAGTAAATAAATAAGTAAATAAGTAAATAAATAAATAAATAAATAAATAAATAAATAAGTAAATAAATAATTAAATAAGTAAATAAGTGAATAAATAATTAAATAAGTAAATAAGTGAATAAATAAATAAATAATTAAATAAGTAAATAAATAAATAAATAACTAAATAAGTAAATAAGTAAATAAATAAATGAATAAATAAGTAAATAAGTAAATAAATAAATAAATAAGTAAATAAATAATTAAATAAGTAAATAATTAAATAAGTAAATAAGTAAATAAATAAATAAGTAAATAATTAAATAAGTAAATAAATAAATAAATAAATAAATAAGTGAATAAATAAATAATTAAATAAGTAAATAAATAAATAATTAAATAAGTAAGTAAATAAATAAATAAATAAGTAATTAAATAAGTAAATAATTAAATAAGTAAATAAATAAATAAATAAATAAATAAATAATTAAATAAGTAAATAAATAAATAATTAAATAAGTAAATAAATAAATAAATAAGTAAATAAATAAATAAATAAATAAATAAGTAAATAAGTAAATAAATAAGTAAATAAATAAATAAATAAGTAAATAAATAATTAAATAAGTAAATAAATAAATAATTAAATAATAAATAAATAAATAATTAAATAAGTAAATAAATAAATAAATAAGTAAATAAATAAATAATTAAATAAGTAAATAAGTAAATAAATAAATAAATAAAATAAATGAGTTACGCAGGTAGTAGTTAAAGCGATATTTTATGTAAAGATTTAGACTGGCGCTCAAAGATACCTGACCTCTAATAATCGATAGTGATCGATAATTTGCTCGAGTAAGTGTGACTTCTTTAATTATTACTTCTATGAATAGATAGCAATATATCATTTATTTTCAAGAAATCGTCTGCCCAGGCATCTGGGTTGACAGGAACACAGAATAATAACATACAAGGAAAAAAAAAGGAAACTATAACATTCGGTATAAATGGTTTTCAGGAATGCCACAGATCCTTTAATGTCGGTTTAAGTGATTACTTTAGGAACGATGCCATGGATTCCAAATTTTTTAAGAGCGTTAACAGTTAATTGTGGGAAGGTGCTCCTCGCTCCATGTATTTCCCAGATGCCTTCCATCTGGTATTATTCTCGAAAATACGGAATAGTAGGCTCACTCACTCGCTCGCTCACTCACTCACTCACTCACTCACTCACTCACTCGCTCACTTATTCGGAAAGGTATATTTTCTTATTCATGCTCTAAAAGGAATAAATGTTCATATTCCTTCTTGTTTAAAAAGTCCCTTGTGCAGACGCTTGTATTACTCTATTTTGACTATGCTGACATTTTACTGACTGACCTCTCCAGCGACAACAAAACGAAATTTCAACGTGCTCATAATTTGTGTGTACGTTTTGTAAGCAATGTTCGTAAAATTTAATATGTTCATATTACTCCATCTCTGGAAACAATGGGTTGGTTTAAACTACATAAAAGAAGAAATTTACATTCACTTCTCCTTCTCTTCGAAATCTTGAACTCTTCTATTCCTTCGTACCTGTCGTCTCGCTTCACTAACATTTTTTCCCACCACAATCTGAACACACGCTCTCGCCAAGAAACCATACTAACAATACCATTTCATTGCACCTCCTCTTTAAAATAGCCCTGTCAAGACTCTGGAATTCGTTACCTGCTAGCATCAGGGACTGTCGAAATAAAACTGAATTCAAACGCAAACTTACACTTGGTCAGTAATGAGACTCGTTCAGACATGGCTTCTTGTAAATAGTTCTCTTAATCTACCACAAAATATTTCAATATCCGGTAATTTCACACTATATAGTTTTATTACTCTAGGTTTAATTTCTACTTCAGTAAAAAAAAATATAGTTCTTTGTGCTCAACTTCTACAATAAATTGTTTAGCCTTTATTAATCAGGTAATCTTTTCGTACTTTGATTTTTATTGTAATTGTAAACGTAATATTAATTATAATTGTAATTCTATTCTTCATATTGTAGTTGTAATCTCCTGGTAGAGGGGAGGAAAAAGCCTAATGGCCTTACCTGTACCAGGTTAAATAAATAAATATTATTACATTACTATTCACTCATGAAATTTTCGATCTATTACTTCACCCATCTCTTAATCCATTTGTCTAATAATTCGTTCACTCGTTCATCGGTTTATGCAGTCTTTCATATATTATTTCAGTCATTCGCTCTTTTATTCATTAATTTATTCACTCATTTGTGAACTTTCTGTCTCGATTCACTCTATCCTTCATTCATGCGTTTCTTTATTCAGATATCTTATCACTAATTCCCTTTTTTCTTCTTCTTTGATTCATTGTTTTGCTAATTGATTCATGCTCTCAATCATTAACAATTTAATTCGGCAGTTGGTGTTTTGTTAATTCATTGGATCGTCCACACAGACGCTGTTGTGTTTGTGTTTCGCGTCGTATGGAAGACTTATTGCAGTTTGTAGATCTGTTGTACGAGATTGTCTGGAAAATGCAGTCCACAGTACATAGCGTTGTACTGCAAGGTAGAAGGTTGCGGGATCGATTCCCGATGAGATCATGGGTTTCCTCTATTGATGTAAACCGACGTTTCTCAAACTATGATCCGCGGACCACCTGTGGTCCTCGATGTCTGCCATTGTGGTCCTTCAGAAAAGACAGAAGAAAAATAAAATTCAATCGAATTGGGTATCACACTATAACTGAAAATCTCAGAGTTTGTAAATGACACATGGCAATCGCTTTTCACTTTTTCTCCCAGTATCGACTTCCCACTCTACTCTCAGCAATAAAAGAGGGATTTAAAGCACTATGAACGTGGTGTTTCTCGCCATCTTTTTCGTGCAAATCTGGCGCTGTGCCTGTTACACAGCTAGGGACCACCCGAAATCATAACAGGACCGAAGTACCGAACCTTTTCATGCATTTATGACTTTCCTAATAGTTTTGCTGACACCCAGTCTGCACATTCAATTGGCACGTACTGTATGTCGTACGCTAATAATAGAACATGCAAAGCTGGTAACTTTCGGTGCTGGACTACGGACTCATTTCACCGGCATTATCATCTTCATTTCATTCAGACGCTAAATAACTTAGATGTTGGTACAGCGTTGTAAAATAACCCAATAAAAAAACAGAACATGCAAAATTGCATCTTTACTTGTTGAAAATCGGGCATGTTTCTGCATTAATTTTTTTATTTCTGTTTTTGCAAATGACGATATAAGAAATTTTCTTCTATTAACATTAACTTAATTAGTTAATACTAATATAAAATTAATTGAATTAAATTAATTTTAATTAATTATTTCTACATTAAAATGTAAGTATACTGGTATTAAAATATGCTACATAAATGATAAATTTGCTTTCGAAGGGAACAAGAGTAAGGTGGTCCATGGAACTGTTCTGACTTAAAAAGTGGTCCCCACTTCAGAAAAGTTTGAGAAACACTGATGTAAACCTTCCCAGCAGATAGGACTGGCATCCTTACTGCTACTTATGCCTCAGTCTCCTGCTGCCCTGTAATAGAGATAACTTTACAATATTTGACCGAAATATTGTAATACTTTCATTTTAATTTGTTGTACACTTATTTTTTTATGTTATTTTATTCTTATATGACGCCTCTGTTAGAACCAGTAAGAAATTGTGAAATATTGAAGACAGCTTCATTCACAACGCGGTCTAGGTACCCGGTTTGAGCTGCAATCATGATTTATACGAGCGTAGTGTTGCGGGCCCATATATCACATATTGCATTAAGGAGCAATAAAGCTGTTTGCTGTCTGCAAATTTCCGTTCATAAATATTTCAGTGTTGCTTCTGAGCGGTAACTACTTACAGTCATTCAGGAATATTTTATTGTGTTAATTTGTGCGTTACATCAAATAAAGCCGCTGGTGGCACTTCCCTCTATTCTTCCCGACACCTGTCTACCTCTACCTCCATGATGAGGTGCTGCATATTCCATTCTTGCGCGTATTTTGAGTCTAGTCTTGAGTTCTCGCTTCGTCTGAAAATCAGATGTTCCTCGTCATAGTTACGTAATCAACAGTAAGTGTCTCGGATGCAAACATTCAGTCTATTTAGCTGTGTTTCAATCTGTCATTCAATAGGGAATAATAGGTTGGGATGAAGTTGCAAAAACTATCCCGACTACACTAATGTTTAGGAATACAAAAACGTGTCACAGACATTTGTTGCATAAATCACTTGATTATCGGATAAATTTTATTTATTGTAAAATTCAAGTGCTGAAAATTGATCACACATATGTATAAACGTTTCACAAAAATGGAATAAAATCCATAACTGCAGTGCCTACAGTGGGTTGTGCCTGTAGAGTGACCAGGAAGAGAAGGTACTGGTGCCGCCATCGCAGTCATTTTTAGCATATCTCTCCACTCAGAACTTGATAATCCTTCATGCTTGATGATTCAAGAGTTGGCTGCAGGTACGTCTTCAAACAATTCCTTTTCTTTCTGGAGGTATGGTCACCAGGTTTTTAATTCACGGTGCCGAAGACGTTGCCTTGTTTCACGGGTCCTGTAGCCTCATCTCTGCTCACTTGCAATCCTGACAAGCAACGGGTTCTCACAGCTTCATCGTCTGGCACAACATTAACATGCTGGTCATTAAGGTTTTCTAGCTTGGTTTTGATGTTGAACTTCTGTAGATGTTTTTATTATTCATTATTTTATGTAATTGTCGCCTATGTGCTTATCAACAGTAATCTCACTAGACGTTTTGATTTATCTAGAGAAAATCAAAACTCGAGTGGGATTTAATTGACTATTACGCGATTAGAAGAAAGTATATAAAGATTAGAAGTAACGAAGTACTCCAATACAATAAAATATTAATTGACTTACGAAAATACAACTGTCTTCAAATGTATTATTGTACCATCTCAACATTACAAATATTACGCTAGATGCATGCTAGATGGCAGTAGTGAGCAATGCCTTCTCGTCGAGAAGTTCTCGATCTATTATACACGATGACAATGTTACTAGTCAAGAAAGCTTTGTTGATTCTGTTTCATTTTTATTAAAATGCAACATTCCACTTCAATTATCCGAATCCCAGTAATCAACGTCACTTGACAGATGATTTTCAATAAATCTTAATATTAAACAATCTCTGATACGTGACTATCCATAATATCATATAGCAGAAGCTATAACATAACCTAACTAATATACACAAGTGTTAGAAAAGTTTTAATTAACGACGATGACATAAAAATAAATATGAATAATTTTAAAAGGAATAATTATTGAATGTACAATTTTCAAATTTGAATGTGGTTGATGGTTCAATTGATGTTATATTGGACGTGTGCGTAATAGAAGTGGAACTCGTTGATTTAGGCCTACATGGTGTATTCAACTTATTCAGAATTTCCGAATGAATAATTTTAAAAGGAATAATTATTGAATGTACAATTTTCAAATTTGAATGTGGTTGGTGGTTCAATTGATGTTATATTGGACGTGTGCGTAATAGAAGTGGAACTCGTTGATTTAGGCCTACATGGTGTATTCAACTTATTCAGAATTTCCGAATGAATAATTTTAAAAGGAATAATTATTGAATGTACAATTTTCAAATTTGAATGTGGTTGATGGTTCAATTGATGTTATATTGGACGTGTGCGTAATGGAAGTGGAACTCGTTGATTTAGGCCTACATGGTGTATTCAACTTATTCAGAATTTCCGAATGAATAATTTTAAAAGGAATAATTATTGAATGTACAATTTTCAAATTTGAATGTGGTTGGTGGTTCAATTGATGTTATATTGGACGTGTGCGTAATAGAAGTGGAACTCGTTGATTTAGGCCTACATGGTGTATTCAACTTATTCAGGATTTCCGAATGGTGCTCTTCATTTATTTTTAAATCGGATTTCAGAAGATGCATAGGTATCATCAGTGATTTTTATTAATTCCTGTTCTTGAATGCCAATGCGAGTCATATTTGAAACTGCTGTGCATCGACTGGCGTGGTTTGTAATTATATATATATATATATATATATATATATATATATATATATATATATTTTTTTTTTTGACGTCCAGACCAGCGCAGTTTCAAATGTTGGCAAACAAAGAAACAAATGCTAGGGACGCGATAAAATTAAACTAATGCTAGGGACGCGATAAAATTAAACAAATGCTAGGGACGCGATAAAATTGTGCGATAAGCAGCCATGATTGGTTGAAATACGTCATTTCGTACCGTTTTATTGGTCAAAAGTAGTATGACGTAGCAAGAGTGTAATAGTCAAAGTAAAAATAGTCATTAAATACTACTGTACATGTATAAGAAATCAATGATTAAGTTTTCGGCAATACTTGCCATTTTCAGATTGTGAAACACAGTAATTAATATTTGGTTAGAAAATTCAATAAACATTAAGTACAAGTTGTACGCAAGATAAAATATATGGCTAAAATTTAACGTATTGAATAAGTTAAAATTAACAAGTTATGTAGCTATAGTCCCGTCGCTCTAATTTCCGGCAGCCAATCACGTTGCAGGTCGGCTACATTTAAACGTGTGCGTCTTGTTATTCGCTGAGGAAGACGTTATTCATTTCCTAAGGCTCGATAAATACTTAATATAATCGCCCGCCATTTTAGCTCTTTCGTTGGTGTTCGCAGAAAGCACACGAGGACGTTATTTGCAGCTCAATTATTTGCTGAATTACAGTGCGTTTGATTTATTATCATAGGAGCTACGACATGATAATGTTTAACGGTGTGGCAAACAGATTCCTCATCTGGTAGCTCGGCAACGAAAGAACAAAAATGGCGAACGATACTAGACTACCTACCTAGACTTTATAGAGCCTTCACTTCCTAAGACGTAAGCAAAGAGGAGGAACCAAGCCGGGAATAACAGTGTTGGGACTACAGCAGCTTTATGTCATAGTGAAACTAGTTGTACATTTTTTATTTATTTATTTTATTGGGTTATTTTACGACGCTGTATCAACATCTAGGTTATTTAGCGTCTGAATGAAATGAAGGTGATAATGCCGGTTAAATGAGTCCGGGGTCCAGCACCGAAAGTTACCCAGCATTTGCTCGCATTGGGTTGAGAGGAAACCCCGGAAAAAACCTCAACCAGGTAACTTGCCCCGACCGGGATTCGAACCCGGGCCACCCGATGGAAGTTATTGACACGCTTTGGCCGAGTTTCACAGTCAAACTCATCAGCCAATGCGTATCCAAGAGACAATTACTATTTTTTTACATTTTTTCTATTAAAAGACTTTGGATTAGTAATAGAAAATCGTCTCCTGTATAATTTAGGAAATTTTGTTTGTTGAGTTTTGTTAAAAACAGTCCTCAATTTAGACAAGTAGTAAAAGTTGAGCCTGTCACCGGCGTAGCTCAGTCGGCTAAGATGATGGTCTGCCGATCCGGACTTGCGCTCCGGTGCGGGTTCGATTCCCGATTAGGCGAAACTTGGACTCTCACTCTGAGAGAGGAACAGAGATTAAGGGTGTTTGAGAATAAGGTGCTTAGGAAAATATTTGGGGCTAAGGGGGATGAAGTTACAGGAAAATGGAGAAAGTTACATAACACGGAACTGCATGTATTGTATTCTTCACCTGACATAATTAGGAACATTAAATCCAGACGTTTGAGATGGGCAGGGCATGTAGCACGTATGAGCGAATCCAGAAATGCATATAGAGTGTTAGTTGGGAGGCCGGAGGGGAAAAGACCTTTGGGGAGGCCGAGACGTAGATGGGAGGATAATATTAAAATGGATTTGAGGGAGGTGGGATATGATGGTAGAGACTGGATTAATCTTGCTCAGAATAGGGACCAATAGCGGGCTTATGTGAGGGCGGCAATGAACCTCCGGGTTCCTTAAGAGCCAAAAAGTAAGTGAGTACAGTGTAACATAATGACGTGTTCCCTCAGCCAATGCGTATCCAAGTGACAGTTACTAATTTTTTACATTTTTTTTTCTATTAAAACACTTTGGATTAGTAACAGAAAAATCGTCTCCCGTATAATTTAGGAAATTTTGTTTGTTGAGTTTTGTTAAAACAGTCCTCAATTTAGACAAGTAGTAAAAGTTGAGCCACTCGCCGGCGTAGCTCATTCGGCTAAGATGATTGTCTGCCGATCCGGAGTTGCGCTCCGGCGCGGGTTCAATTCCCGATTAGGCGATTAACTGATTGGGTTTTTGCAGGTAATCTACTGCGAATCCTCTGTCTCATCTCGCTATCACTAGTCGCATCGACGCTAAATAATCTAGTAGTTGATACACAGTCGCTAAATAGCCAAATAAAAGCAATCTTCGGTCTCGCATTGCAGATATCTTCCGGTTTGTATCTCTTGACTAACGCGCGCCCCTGCATGCATATGGAGGGCAGCAGCAGTTTCTCAAATCTTAGGAGAACAGTAAGCAGAGTCTTCCTGGCCGCCCGCCCCTTGCAGCCGAGTTATGGACGATTCTGCAAACGTGAGTGGACGTAGAAATGGAAATCGCGTTATTTCCGATCCAATCCCGCGGCGTACTAAATTTCATGGCATTAGCCTGGCATTAGTGGCTCCCCGCAATATGAGAACTTGTATCAGATCTGCCCTCGACTTGTAGATGGAGCGTCATAAACCACGGGAGATGCGAAAGCAAAATCTCTTCCCTGAATATCATAAGAAGAAACTGATGGAGCCGGTACAGATATACCCGCCCGCCGGTCGTAACGCACAGATGTGTGCAATTTATAGATAAGACGTGGTCAGTCCCGCATACAGGGTGCTTCCGTATTTCTGAGCGCTCGAGGAGGGGAAAACTGCAGTACGATTTCTATAATATGTTAAAAATTAGCTCTCCTTCTTCTTCTTCTCCTCCACTTCATGTATGAGTCATCAGTAGGGACCAGATTTTTATGTAATATCAAGGTGTGAAATATGTACATATTTATGTAAGAAAAATAAGCTGAATATGTACCAAAATATGTAAAATCATGAAAATATTTAATATCAATATCTCGCAGGTATAGGATAGATAAGACTCTCCAGTTGTCATTTCATAGAGCACCCAAATTTTTACCGCACACTTGACACATTACTATTTTTCCATCTGTAGGGAAAGCTTCGTCAATCGCAATCCATGATTTTATTTTTGTCGTTAGGGTTGAAGATACAGGGGCCATTTTAGTTAGTTAAAAGCAGTAGATAAACTCACTTGCACTTTATACTGTAAGTACCAAAACTAGAGAACTGAGTGAAATGAATGACACAACAGTACTGCAAGCAATGTTTCGCTTTACTGGATTAGGAGAAAATAAGAGGAGATATGGCACACATGCATTATAGCTGCTCCCCGTAAGAAACAAAGTACCTACTAAAATCTCAAACTATAGGCATTTACAAACTATTGTTTGAAAAGTGACATTCCTGTCTCATTCAGAAGGGTGGGACTATTCCAGCCGAGAACCATACTTTCTAATTGCTCGGAAAATCACATTTCCGTATAGATCTACTAAATTTAAAGTAAAGAGGTAAAGCAATAACCTGAAAAGCTATTTATTTTAATCCTTCAACATATTTCCAGTTTATTCCTTTACTCCAGCTTCTTTTCAAAAGTCGGCTACTTTATTGCGGCTCATGTCAGACTTGACACGGGTTTTCCCTGGAAGGATTAGGAAGAGGGTGGGTAAGGTTGCAAACTGCATGGGAACGGCTTGTTAAGACGTGTGCAGAACAATTATAGTTCGAGACAAATCATGTCGTCCTCGTCCCACTCCACCGCATGAAGACAACTCTACTTTCTGAGTGATTTTTACAGTACAAGGTAGTTGTATGAGAAAGGTTGCCTTTCTTCACTCATATTTACAGTGGATGGTATGGGGTGAGTGCCTCTATTATTTCCTGGAACTAAGAATGTTATGTTTCGTCCCGAAATATATCCTTTCTTGGGTAGGTAAAAAGGCTTTTTAAATCTGTATATTTCAAATTATAAACTTCCTTAGCAGAAGTTTTTTTTTCCTTTTAGAGAAGTAAAAATGAATAAAATCCCTAAATATGTAGATTTGTGTAATACCAAGCAATAATATTTAATGGGTAAATATGTAAAAATATGTAGTATCAAATTTTAATATATTAACGGTAATTACAAGATTCGCAAAGATTTGTTATTTATATACGGTTAGGTTGAAAGGAACATAATATGTAATTACATAAAAATCCGCTCCCTAGTCATCAGTATGTACCGACTGTACAGTAGATCTCGCCAACGCCTTTTGGGTCTTCCAACATCTCTCGCTCCCATTGGTTTGTATTCAAAGGCCAGTTTAGGTAGTCTTGTATCCGACATTCTATTTATATGTTTTAACCACTTGTCACGATAATATTTTATTTGATCTTGTATGGCATAGGTGTTTAGTTCGTTTCTTATTTCTTGACTTCTTACTTGGTTTAGTCTTGTGCAGCCGTGGCGAGAACGTGACTCGCGAGCACATTGTGGCTCGCAGCGATAGCTGTGCATTTCGCTTGCTACTAACCTCCGCCAACCCCCACCCTCTCACTCACTGCAGTCAAACTCCGTTCCATTTGTATTTGTCCTTGACCTGCGAGTGGCATATGTCTCTCTCGAAACCATGTACGAAAGTTCCAAGTAGGATGGGAGGACGTAGTTTTTTGCTGTCAATATGATGATAATATTAAATGTATGATTTGTTCACAAGTATTACGAGGAAAACGGTTGTATAACATAAAACGGCATTATACTACATGTTACTGATGAAACATTAAAATGTTAAGTGTTATTGTTATCATCATTATCATCATCATCTCTGTACGTCGACCCTTTTTCAGCAGATGTACGAATAATGCGGTTAGCTCTTCAATTTGGACTCACTGATTTACAATGTGATGTTAAATGAAAGCTAGATGTAAGGACTTGACAAATGTTGAACTTTCAAATCTTTGCCAAAAAATAAATATCCGAAGCTTCGTTCTTTCGCTTGCTCTGTTGAAGCCATGTTCGCTACAACTTACGTTTGTGAAAAATTATTTTCAACAATGAAAATAGTAAAAACCAAATTTAGATCACGACTGACAGAAAAATACCTTCGTGATCAACTACGACTGGCAGTAAGTGACATAATTCCTGATTTTGAAACTATGTCGCAGAGACATTCTGAAGACAGTTAATTTTAGGTTGTGATATTGTTCATTTCTTGTTCATTTCTTTCTTCGTTACACGTACTGAACATTAGTTCGTAGCCTTGTACTGTATAAAATTATATTTATGCGCTTGACGTAAGGAAAATGAAAATCCGTTAATAAGTCAGACAGTTGCTTCACTTCCCCTTCGGGTGTCCGCCTCCCTCCATAGGTGCTATGCACGTTGCAGGTTACACAGTGGCTCGGCGCACGATTACGTTTTCGCCACCGCTGGCTCTTGTGTATCCTTTTCCACTTCTCAGAAATCTCATTTCCGCACTCTGTAGTAGGGTGGGGTGCAGACGTTGATGCATTATGAGAATATTTACCTTCTAAATTTACTTCTTAATGGAATAATATCTTCAGGTGCCATAAGAGCCCCAAAAATTATATCTTCCATTATTAATATTTGCATTCATTATCATTTCAAATTTCATGTACCTTGGGTTTTAATAATGTTAATGGAAGTGTAAATGGAAAAAGACCTTTGGAGTGGCCGAGACATAGATGGGAGGATAATATTAAAATTGATTTCAGGGAGATGGGGTATGATGATACAGACTGGATTAATCTTGCTCAGGATAGGTACCAATGGCGGGCTTATGTGAGGGCAGCAATGAACCTCCGGGTTCCTTAATAGTAATATACGTTACAAGGGCGGTCTGTTGAAGTTTTCATGTTCGAGGAAAAGTTCGAAAAAGCGAAACGTAGTTGAGCTTTTTTAATTTCCGAGAATTGAAAGAAAACATACCGCTCGTGTATCGTACATTATTTTGTGCGAAGATCTTTATTACATAGGCTACCTGAGAGAGGAATTTATAATTAGTTGCAATGAAATCTCCATCTTGGTTTCTGTTCAATGATGGCAAATTTGCGAAACAAAAAGTCTATCTTCAACATTGTTGCTTTAAAATGTTTTCTGTGTTTACTATACTCCAGCAGGCCGTGATATACGTCTGTCTTTTTTTTTTCCCCCAGTCTATAAATCCGAACTTAAAACAAACGGTAATTTTAATATTTTAACAATATTATTTATATAACATATTGCAGTAATAACATCGGCAAGTTTAATTTTGCCGGTCAAAGTAAGCCGCCATGATGAGTCTGGAATCTTGTTGATTTTTTCATGGCTTCCTTAATGTTACTTGCATCAGGAATGCAGTAACTTTAGTGGAGTTGTAGAGTTTACTTAATTTTTGCAAAAATTTAAAAACAATAATTAACAGTGCAATTTAGGTGAAATTGCAGTGGTAATTTTCCAATTTATAATTATTACTATATTGAACGTCTCTAAAAATAATATGTTAAAAGCCTAAAGCAATAAAATCAATATGTCACTTAAGCGGTAAGAAGAGGGAAATTGTTATGTGTGTTAGGTTGGGAATACTGAATGTGGAATTTTAGACTTTCCGCGGATTGGTTTTGTGCGGAAACCAAGCAAATACACACGATCTCGCACAAAAGCCATTTATAAGTTGTAAGTAAGTAAACCATCACACCAGCAGTCCCCAACCCGCAAGGATCCGCGTGTGATTCGAAGTGCGCTCGCGGAACCAAGATCTGTTTCTAACTGTATTTTAATTAAGCTCAAGTTTATCCCATTCTCTGATTTTCATCAGCTTGCTGGGATGTTTTTGTTTATCTCACACTATTCAGACACAGAGTTTAACAGGACGTCTCTTGGCTTGCGTGCCTATCCGATATTGTAGTTGTTGAATTATAATCTTCAGGGTTCAACTTAAGACTAAAGCAACTAACAATCAAGAATTCGATTCATTTCTCACTCTCTGTGTGGCTTCCTTGGAGACGGCAATTATCTCCTACCGCGTCATCCTTGGTATTCAGCACTGCACGAGAAGAATCGGACAGCAAATCATACATTTATATAGGCTACGGGTGCATCAACCTGGTTTGGTCTTCGGAAGGGAAGTGAATATTCACCTCCCTTGCATGCATTGAATGCAAATAATAATAATAATAATAATAATAATAATAATAATAATAATAATAATAATAATAATAATAATAATAATAATTATTATTATTATTATTATTATTATTATTACTTACTTACAATTGGCTTTTAAGGAACCCGAATGTTCATTGCCGCCCTCACATAAGCCCGCCATCGGTCCCTATCCTGTGCAAGATTAATCCAGTCTCTATCATCATACCCCACCTCTCTCAAATCCATTTTAATATTATCCTCCCATCTACGTCTCGGCCTACCCAAAGGTCTTTTTCCTCCGGTCTCCCAACTAACACTCTATATGCATTTCTGGATTCGCCCATACGTGCTACATGCCCTGCCCATCTCAAACGTCTGGATTTTATGTTCCTAATTATGTTAGGTGAAGAAATAATAATAATAATATTAGTAGTAATAATAAGAACATTTATATATTTCTCTGAACCCTAACAGGGTAAAACTCTAATTGAAGTAGACAATACAAAATTACACTCATGAAAATGAAAAAAATAAATGGGAAGAAGATAAAAACAGATATAAATGGAAAAATGAAAATTAAAGGCTTTTAAATAGATTCTTCTTAATATCATTTTATTTATTTATTTATTTATTATTTTGCTAATAATTGTAACATAAAATATAATATAGCCTACAGGGTGGTTCAGATCCCTCGTAACAGTAATTTATTTCGGAAACTAATGCATTAAAATTTTCGAGAAAAAATATTTATAACTAAACCACATGTGAACTTTCACTTGAGCTTCATTTCATCAATCAGCTCTAACAGGAAGTAGGGTCAGTGGCGTATCACTCTAAAATTTCAGATGGGAGTATGGGTCAAATAAGGTACCATTTGATAGAGCTCTTCATAGGAAAAGTTTTTACCAATTCCTACTCTTTTTTTTTTTCTCGAAAATTTTAATGCACTAATTTCCGAAATAAATTACTGTTGCGGGTGGTCTGAATCACCCTGTATACAGAAAAACTTTAGCCCGCCCCTGAAAGAGTAGAACTCGTGGTCAGGGGCGGATTCCTGAATTGAAATTAATAATTATACAATACAATTTGTCTTATGTCTACTGTGCAATTATAGTATATAAATTTAAATTTACAATTTTTCAATTTATATAAAATCCACACATAACTTTTTAAATGTAATACTAGAACTATTAGAATTAACAAGATTAGGATATTTAAATATAAATTTGTTATATATTCTTGGGCCTAAATTACTACTATGATTAAATACTGTAAGTGTTCCATTTTGGATCAAACAATCTTAAAGAATTCATACCTTTTGTTTCATAACTATGAGAATACAATTCAAAATTATTTCGATTTTTATGTATGAATTTTATTAATACAATATAATTAATTTGTCTTACGTTAAGTACATTAAAGTCTAAAAACAAATTTTGATATGGAAAATCAATAGGTTTATGAAGATATATTTTAATTATTTTCTTCTGTAATGAATAAAGTGGATTAAAATTGGATTTAAATGAGCTATCCCATCCTACAATTCCATACATAATTACCGATTGAAATAAAGTTAAATATATTGTGCGTAATAAACTTATTGACAAGTAATTCCTCAATAAATCGACTTTATTTATTTCAATATTTTAATAAGGGTAATTTTATATTGATGCCTAATGTAAGAAATGCTGAAATCTAGATCCCATATTTTACGTAGTTGATTGAATTCATAACTCATCCTTAACAGTACAGTGGTGATTTTTTGTGTGTGTTGAAGTGTTTGGTTTCTGTAGCGTAGCCATAATAATGGCGATTTCTTACATTTAATGTTCGTGTTTAAGCTTGATTGCTGACACTATTTAGTTTTTTCCAGTAGACCATTGAATATTTTCTAGACCACAATAAAATTGTCAGCAAGTAATCTGCGACTGGTTAGAGATATTAAATTGAATTCAGCAAGTAAACTGTTGTACGAAATTTTACGAATGACGGTATTTTTAAAATAAAGGTATCTTGAAAATCGTTTTGGTTTTTTAAATTTGTTTGCTATGTGATTTACAAGTGGGAGACCTAATTTAACGCTTACATCACGATTGAAAAGAATTATCAAAGGCGAAATGGTTCGTAATTTTTTTGAATTCCAAACAATAAATCCCAGATTTTTGACAGCATTATTTGTCATTATTTTCAAACCTCTAACCCTAGCTACTTAGCTTCTCGTTTTCAACATTTGTCCTCATATCACGAAATAGATACTCGCTCACAACACCATATCACACTCTCCATTCCTAAACACAGAACATCCTTCTACTCTTCATCTTTCACTGTCTCTGCAGCTCATCTCTGGAACTCTGTACCACAACATGTCAGAGACTGTCGGACATTGTCTAGTTTCAAAAATAAATTAAAATTGCACTTTTTAAATCAGATTCCTTTCAGTTATAAGCCCTTTTCTCTGCCATAGTTTTGTAAAAATATAGTCTACAGTATATATATTTCTTTTACCTTCCTTTCTCCTTTTTGTTCTCTTTATCAGCCGATGAATTTATTATCATAGCCTTTTTATCGTGAATTTTATTTAATTTTCGTATTTCTTTTCTTTATTATTATTATTTTATTACATTCCATTTTGATATATTCTTCCTTACGTTTTCCATATTAACCATTTGTACTAAATGAGTTGCTTTCACTATATTCCAATGTATTTTACTTTCTTGTTTCTATTATGGTATTATTTTCATGTTGTTTAGTGTCGATTTTATTATGCTATTATTATTATTTTTTTGTAATATGTTAGTATTCTGTTCTTTAACTTTTTGTTAAATTTTAACTTCTTGTATACTTTGTGACCTGGTAGAGTGTAAGAGAAGGCCGTATGGCCTTAACTCTGCCAGTATAAATAAAGAATTATTATTATTTGTTAGGCCTATATTAAATATGTGATACTGGAAAATCAAATTGTGATTAATATTTAAAACGCGATTTTTTACACAATATATTCGTCCTAAAGGTTCATCATTATTTGTACAAACAGCTCTTCTAGCATGACTATCGGGGTGATTGGGTCTTTGGATCACCGAAATCATACACAGTCGCAATTTCAATAATCTCGTTGCTGTAAGCTTATGTGCAGGTCCACGTGAAACTGCAGATGGTTAAGATTAACTTTTGTACTTTAATGCTGCTCCAATTTTGTCCAATTTGTCTTCTGTTAAAACAGTTCTTCTCCGATTTGCTTGTTTGTAAGTACAGAACTTTGCCATTGGCTCACAGACAATAGGCCTATGACCGGAAAGCAGTCTGTAATTTTATCTGACGGATCTCGGAACATGCTGTATATTGGCGCTGCCCCACTTGACTGTGAACTGTGGCTGTTAGAATGAGTAACAGCGCCGTTCAAAGTGGTGACCGTCTCGTACTTATTTGAGGACGTTTCGCAGGACTTGCACGTCCAGATAGAGCAAGAACTGGGTCCCGGACAGTTTGAAGCCTTGCATGAGTTTTGCTAATATTGCAAAGCAATTTCGTCCCTCCCGACCACACGGAGTTTTTATTACTGCGGTCCAGTTGCTGCTATTTGCCTATCTGGACTGCGTTAAGATGAGGCCGAAGTTTCGCATCTGCTGCGGTGGAACTTTATGGCCGCACGGACTTCTTCCTAGGCAGCACAAAATGAAACTTTGGTAATAATAGCGCTAACGTCAGGATGCAGATAAAGCAGGAGATGTAAAAATACGAATGGAGTCAAAAAAGAGGAAATGCGTTGGTCATTCGAAAATCTGTGGCAGCACTTTAATTGAGATTAAAAGATTATTTATTCACAATTGACATGCTTGTAGTTCTTAACAGTAACCTGTACACCTTTGGAAGGCGACGGATGTCATCTACAGCGTCACTTTGCTATAAGCTTCTATTGACTGCTCTACAGCTGTTACAGTAGTAGTGGTAGTGGTGGCGGTGGCGGTGGCGGTGGCGGTGGCGGCGGCGGCGGCGGTGGCGGTGGCGGCAGCAGCAGCAGTAGTAGTAGCAGTAGTTTTATTTTGCCTGGCGGAGTAACGGACATAACCTCCCCTCAATCAGGTTTGAGACAGCCTGTAGCCCTACATGAAATACATAAACCAGCATACAAAACAACATAGTAGACGGCTATGAGATTGCATAAAATAAAGTGAACACGCATAGAATACATATTATTGAGCATGTAGGCCTAAACAAATTGGAGGATACAGAAAATACTTGAAATAGACTTTCGATAGTAGCCTATAGAAATTACTTGAAATAAACTTGACGATTTCATAATTGTACCAATAATATAAGAATACATAATGAGAATGTAAATAAATTGGATAATTTGTAGAAATTGATTTAAATAAATGCATAAGTTACAATAAACCATGAGAATACAAACAAATTGGATGATACTTATAATAATTGCTTGAAATAGACGCATACAATAGACTACACCATAAGAATATAAACAATTTGATGATATGGAAATTGCTTGAAATAAAGTTGATGATTGCACATACACTGCCCCGTCGATTTAGTAAAATGCAACGCGGTCTGTTGTGACAAGAACCCAAGCCCCCGCATACCGGCAAGGCATCGTGTCACAAATTCAAGTTTGAGTATTTCTGACAAAGTAAATATTATTCAACGCCTTCACAATGGTACATCTACAAATGCAAAACTGTTAAGGATGTTGCTGGCGAGAGTAAGGTAATATTAATTTATATTTTTTTCTTTACTTATTCAATCCTTTATTTATTGAATTACACCTTTCTTTAATTCTAAATTAATTAACTAATTAATTAATTAAATTAATTCATTCATTCTTTTTTTCTGTCCTTCATAAATTCACTCACTCCTTTGTTTGTTTATTTATTTTTTAATATATTTATTCATATATTCATTCGTTTACAGTAGGCCTATATATTACTGTGTTTTAGAGAGATATATTAAATAGGCCTATATGTAGGGCGTATATACAAAGTGTTACAAAAACACGGGGCATAATTTCAGGTACAGTATGTATTTCCCACATGTAGACAATCAAAATAGTTCATTACAACATGTGTCCGGAAATGCTTCATTTCCGAGTTATAGCCTTCACAACATTGAAATTCACCGGAACGTTTTTCTTTCCGCAGGTCGTTGTCATTACAGAAGATGTCAAAATGTCCATCTCCTGCTTGAATACAGACCTCACATCGATGTCTCATTGACCTGCGAACACGATCTCAAACTCCAGGAGTATTGCGTATGTCCTCAGAACATGCCACAATTCGATTCCCAAGGGATTCCAAATCAGGCACCGGAGACGAATAAACCAATGATTTTAAATGGCCCCACAAGTAGAAATCGAGAGGGTTCAGATCAGGTGAGCGTGGAGGCCAAGCAATTGGACCACCTCTACCTATCCATCGATCAGGAAACATTCGATCCAAGTACCGGCGAGCCGTACGACTGAAGTGTGCAGGAGCGCCATCATGCAAAAAGTGAATGTGTTGACGATTGATCAGTGGAGTGTCTTCTAAAACATGAGGTATGGTGTTTTCCAGGAAGTTTGTGTACGCCTGCCCCGTAAGTCTGTTTACAAGTACATGGGGTCCAACTAATCGATCACCAATGATACCGGCCCACATGTTGAGGGAGAACCGCACCTGGTGATGAGATGGAACAGTTGCACGTGGGTTTTCATGCGCCCATACATGCTGATTGTGGAAATTTGTTATGCCATCTCGTGTGAACTGTGCTTCATCTGTAAATAATACTAAGGCAGGAAAGCTCGGATTTACACCACACTGCTGCAAGAACCACTGACAGAACCTAACTCGTGCAGGGTAATCTGCTGGTGACAGGGCCTGTACACGTTGCAAATGATAAGGATACAATTGATACGGTACTCTTTAAACAGTCTCCAGACAGTCGTATGAGGAACATTGACTTGCAACGCTACCCTTCGTGTGCTGATAGAAGGAGTCATGTTCACAGCCTCCAGAATCTCCTCCTGTACTTCTGGAGTTGTAGATCTTGGTCGTCCCCTTCCCAAACCAGGAGAGTTAAATTTTCCATACTCGCACAGACGGTAATGGAGACGTACAAATGTCTTCCGATCTGTACATTGTCGCTGTGGGTACCTCTCCTGGTACAAACGACGAGCCAGCGCAGCATTGCCGTCCGCCTTACCGTACATGAAGTGTATCTCTGCCAGCTCTTGATTTGAATACATGTCGCACAATCTAACGCCTACACAACACTGAACGTAACCTTCGCCTTGGAATGAACTGTCAGAGTGCCCTCTTAATGTCTCCTTTGACGGCAACGACCTGCGGAAAGAAAAACGTTCCGGTGAATTTCAATGTTGTGAAGGCCATAACTCGGAAATAAAGCATTTCCGGACACATGTTGTAATGAACTATTTTGATTGTCTACATGTGGGAAATACATACCTGAAATTATGCCCCGTATTTTTTAAACATCCTGTATATATTCTAGGAAATACAATTAATTTGTATTAACGTTGTATCAGATTGGCTTTTTATAATGAATTAATTCTTAAATATCTATTCCCGTGTGATCGATTTTTTACTGTCCATAATATTCCTTGACCTTCTTGTTCTACGTCTATCAAAAGATGATGCTTTCCGATTGCAGGAGACTTGCTCCGCGTGTTATATCTTAGTAAGTGAACATGGACTTTCTACTAAATCGACGGAGCAGTGTACGAATAATGGGCGCATATAATACGCCATGAGACAAATTGTATGATATAGAAATTGCTTGAAATAAAGTCAACGATTTCATATAAGTTACCAATAATAGAAGTATGTAATACATAATGAGAATATAAACTAATTATATGATATAGAAATTCCTTGAAATAAAGTCAACGGTTTTATATTAGTATACCAATAATAGATGTGTAGAATATATCATTAGAATATACGAGGGGCATCCAGAAAGTAAGTTTCCCGATTTTTTCCCCTTGAAAGTAAACATAATTAGCCGTGTCAATTGCGCATGCGTAACAGATCTATGACGTATTAATCATATGCCAGCCGGACAGGTCCCGCCTGCTGTCAGTAGCGTGGCAGCAGTGGTCCGAAATGGAAGCTCTTATTCCTTCTCCCGCCGCCTACGAGGTTCGGTCGGTGATAAAGTTCTTTAATGCACAAAGCATTGCGCCAATTGAAATTCATCGGCAGCTCTGTCAGGTCTATGGGCCGAACACACACACACACACACACTCTCTCTCTCTCTCTCTCTCTGGTGAGCGTTTTGGCAAAGACGAAGAGCTGAAGACGTCTGTCACACGCTGGTTCCATTCACAGGCGGCAGAGTTCTACAACAGAGGGATACAAAAGTTGATCCACGATACAAGTGTCTCAATTCTGATGGTGGCTATGTTGAAAAATAGCTGAAACATTGCTGTACCTGTTGCCAATAAATGTTTTCCTGAAAGTATGTGTTCCTTTTTTTTAAATAGGGAAACTTACTTTCTGGATGCGCCTCGTAAACAACTTGATATGCGATAATGGGCGCATAAAATACAATACATAGGACTATGAAGAATATAAGCAGGGTAGTCTACAATACGTAGAGATTACATAGAGAACGTACGTTTAACAAATAGTTCTGAAAGGTTAATTGAAATGTTAAAATAACCAAGAATGTTTCATACAAAACAAATTATTTTCAAATTTCCGCAAGGAACTAGTTCTCTTACATGGCGTAACCCTCTCACCGGTTCTTTCTTCTTAGGGAAAAGGTCATAGTCGCAGGAACTCATATCCGGAGAATACGGAGGATGCTCTAGAATTTCCCAGTTCCACATGTTAAGTCATTTAACCAATTGGACAGTCACGTGACAACGAGCACCAACGTGAAGCACAGTGGGGGAGGTATTCAAGAGATTTCGGCGCATTGCTGGTCGTGAATGTTGTTCCAAATAGTGGCTGTAAAATGCAGCATCCAGCAGGAACAAAATGAGTGATTAATACGCCTTCATAATCATAAACATAACCTCGATTTTGTCTGTATTTGTTTGACATTAAGGCGTTACATGGCCAAATTTCCGAATATTACAGACGAATCTTATATATACATTATGAACACGTTGCAATCAAATCACTGCAGAAGAGACTAATTACTGTTCTCCAAGCAGGAGATCAACCGTGAAAGGAATGTGCTTACTATTGCGTCATCTATTGGAACGAAGTAGATAGATAATATTACCGTTATAACGTCAGTTTAAAAACCATGCGCTCTCCTGCATATGTTATTTCCCGTGTGGAGAGATTAAAAGACCAGGAGATTAACTGTGATCTAATTTTGTAACTACGGTAGTATAAACATGTGTGTATCAATGCTATTGTGTGTGCTTTGACAGCTAGCCAATAGAGATACGAGTACCCACACGTGTGTGACCTTATGACATCTTATGACAGCGATGTCAGACAGGGACTAAACGGAGCGGAGCGCTCTACTAGACTGGTTGCGTGCTCCGGTATTTCCACAGACATAAGCAAGTTCAAGCTCCGATCTAGCTCCACAACCGGCATTGGAGCTTACAACTCTGACATTACTGTGACTTATGACATCAACATTCATTCACAGCATTACCCCGCTTCGTCTCGGTCCCCAAAGACTTTCTCGTGGTTGGAGTACAGTAGTGGGGTTACATTATAAGGTGACAAATTACAGATAACACATATTAGGCGCCAATGTAGCTTACATTAGTCACCGCTAGAGGAGCTGAATACTGCTCGTAGTAGTATTACTAGCAGTAGCGGCTGGTGGTCAAAATAATGAGTGTGCTACAATCTCTATGTCGGCCTACTGTATACACTTATATGTATTTATCTTAATTTGAGACTCGCCTAATGACGAAATATGAAATCCATACGACGTTCCTTCCTACTGCAGAACTTGTCATTCACCCTGGTGTTAAACCCTTCATCTTGGACATCATACTCTTTTCTATTGACAGTATTGCAAGAGCAGTGAGACGATCCTGGGACATAGTGTTCCTTAAAAACGTTTTTATGCGTTTAAAGAAAGAAAAACATCTTTCTGGCTCAGGAGTGGTCATTGGTGTTGTAACCAAAATATTTAACAACTTCGTTACTTCACAGAATGGATCCTGTGAATTGTTGGAGACTATGTTATGTATTGTAACAATTGAACAGCTCCATCTATATTTCGGAAGTCAGGTCTTCCATATAGAACTCCAAGTTGTGTCTTTAACACTCTTTTGTTCAGTACAGTATAGCTTCAAGTTCGCGTTCAGAAAAATTATGCGAAAAATTGTCAAAAAATTTGCTGTTTAACAATTTTGTTGCGTCTAGGTAGCTTAAAGACTGAAACGACAAGTAGTTCCCTGAATTATACGGTCACATAATTCTTTGGCTTCAATTTTCTAGACTGACTGATTCAGGAGGAACCTCAAAAACCAGATAGATGGCAGCAGCGGTCGGACACTTGAATTACCAAACATATTGTAAATAGTTCCGAGTTCTTCCACAAGCAGGCATTCTTTCGTTACGCTTTACTTTTGTAATCTCCAAGCTGTGTTGTGCTGAAGCTGACTACAGCACTTCCCCGCGTAAAAATAGCCAATCAGAGCAGTGATTTCGGCTTCGCGCATGCGCATTACTTGTCTACATTCATGCAGAGCTCTGAGCAGCACAACGGACCCCTGAGGCACCGAAGAGCGAAGACTAAACACTCTATAACGCGTCATGAACATAACCACGGGAAATTGTCAAATGGCAGATCAAATACTATGATATAGCAAATACATTATTTGAGCAAAAATTATCATTGTACTGTAGCACATAAGGACGGGCCGCCCCTGATTGCTAGACTAATTTTCGAATGGCCTAGCAAATGAGGAGCGTGGAAAGAAATAAATCGCAGAATTAATAAGGGAGCGAAGGGAATGGAGACGAGGAGGTAGAGAGGTGATCAGATAAATAAGAAGAAGGGGAAAGGTGGAAGAAGAAGTAGAGGAACAAAAATAATTATGAAGCAGAAAGGAAGAGGAGAAGGAAAAAAGAAATGAAGTGAAAACGAGAAAGATAAAGGAGAATAAATACAGACGTGGACAAATTATTAACAAAATGGACGATTTTTATGATAATTCTGTTTACAAAATTTGACTTTTCAATTTAGACTACATTTGACAATTTTGGATATTTCCATCGTTACAGTAGACAGAAATATGCAAAAATGTTAACTGTAGTTTAAATTGAAGAGTCAAGTTATGTAAAAATATATAATAAAAGTATTCAATGTTGCTAATAATTTGTAAATTAGCAAAATTGTCAACTGCATTGAAGAGTCAAATTTTGTAAAAATATGAAACAAAAATCTTCAGTTTTGCTAATAATTTCGAAATATCCAAAATGTCAACTGAAGTACAAATTGAAGAATCGAATTTTGTAAAATATACAACCAAAACCTTCAGTTTTGCTAATAATTTGTAAATATGCAAAAATATCAAATGTAGTCCAAATTGAGGAGTTAAATTTTAAAAATATATAATAAAAATCTTAAATTTTGCTAATAATTTGTCCACGTCTGTACAAGAGCAAGGGAGGGGGGAGTAAAGAACGATAAAATACGGGACAGTGATGCAAAGAAGGGAAGGAAATAAAGAAGAAACAGACAGAAGAGGGATAAGGAAATAAACAGGAGAAAAAGGCTTTGAAAGAAGAACTGTTTGATTCAGGCTCGGTTGTTAATGGTGAACGGTTGAAATGTTTGGTCCATATTTCGAACCCTGGGAGGTGAGACGCCGCACCTGCCTGAGGCGCGGGGATTTTGTTGCTTTATCTGCGCGAGCGAGAATGACCGAAATAAATCACACTCGCTGCTGCAACAACTTTCGGTTATAGCTATTACTGTAAAAGTTTACTGTTATACGAAGAATTCCTCCTTTATATGCGGCTAAGAATTAAGGCGAAGTGCTCATTCTTTCTCTTTAAAGCCTCCATCTCGCTCTGTTTAAGTCTTTATATCCGCGGCTTTTCCCCGCTTCGCCTATTCTCGGTTTACTTCCGCGCTGTTTATTCCTTCACTCATCGTCATTCGCTCAACCGGCCGCTCCCACTTTACAGCTTCCTCCGCCGGCAAATTTTATTTCTGCGCCTTTTGGTAGCTGCATAGGAGACGAACACAGTGCTGTCACAGTTTTCTCGGGGGCTCCCATGTCAAGGGGTAAGCGCGGTCTGGCTGCCCACCTCACACTTTGTCTTATCTTCCATCAGTACGGCGCTGATTGTCATCATCATCATCATCATCATCATCATCATCATCATCATCATCATCATCTTCCTAACAAGTATTAGGCCAAGTGGCCTGTTACGGTCTCAAACTAGAATTTTCAGCCCATCTCTTCTTTGGACGGCCTAGAGATCTTTTGCCATATGGATGGTAATGAAGCAGTGCTTTTGGAATTCTGCATCGATTCATTCGTTCGAGATGACCCTTCCACTGAAGTTGATATTTGCTGATGAACTGCATAATGGGTTCTATTTGAAGTTCTTGCATTAGGTCCTCATTTTTTTATGATCCCAGCGAGTATATCCAGCTGTTGCTCTCATGAACCTCATCTCACTTGCTGTTATTCTACCGACATCTTTATTCTTCACAGTCCACGCTCCACTACCATAGCGTAATACTGGCTGTGCTAAGGTTTTATACAAGCCTATTCTTGTGTGTCTTTGTACTAGTGAGGGTTTCATGATTTTATTAATGATCTCCATTGTTTTGTTATATTTACATATTTTTTCAGCAATATCTACTTCATCATAAGGCGCTGATTTTAATCTGCGTAACGGCAGCGATCGTCGCTATCATCATAATGAACGATTCACGTACTTCTGTAGGCCTATCTAATTTTAGCCTAAATACTAATTTTCCGCTGATGATTTATAATTATGTAGGCTATTTCGTTTATATGGTCCACACCTGTGGAGTAACGGTCAGCGCGTCTGGCTGCGAAACCAGGTGGCCCGGGTTCGAATCCCGGTCGGGGCAAGTTACCTGGTTGAGGTTTTTTCCGGGGTTTTCCCTCAACCCAATACGAGCAAATGCTGGGTAACTTTCGGTGCTGGACCCCGGACTCATTTCACCGGCATTATCACCTTCATATCATTCAGACGCTAAATAACCTGAGATGTTGGTACAGCGTCGTAAAATAACCCAATTAAAAAAAAATCGTTTATATGACGTCATTCCATTTTCGACCAATGAAGTGTAATGAAATTTTTAATTCCAGCCAATCACAGTCACACTTTGCGATAATTTCTGCAGCTAGATTTATCGCTATCAATTTATCGCATGGTCGTTCTTTTGTTTAGTCGTTGTCGCCAACTGTTTCCCCGTAAATTGATGATCATGAATACATTAAGATGCAACTACACGGTTGAACTTTTCCCTTTCAACTTTAAAGCAATGAATGCAAGATTGATATTTAATATTGATTAATATATTTACGCAGTGAAGACGACGTTGAAAACGGCGCACCATGTAGACACAAAATCTTCATGCATCTTAATTGAACGTACCTTTCAAACTTGATTCTTTCAACATTCTTCCCAGATTGCACGCATACGCGATTGGAATATTGAACTGTGTAGATGCAGCTTTAGTTCCGTTACACACTACAGCAAGAATGCGTTTGTCTAGCTATAAAAAATGCTTTCGTGTAGCACTGATTGTGAGTAAAGGTCGAAATAAAACACAGCTGACATTGGTCCTGCCCCCACAGGTAACTTAACCTATAAGTAGTCTATAAAATTTGTATTTTGTGAATGAAATGAAACAATTAATAGAAAGTCAGATGTTCAAATTTATGTAACATCATCGCATATCAAACTCAAAGACCTTGCATAGTAATAATAAGGTCTTTGATCAAACTGCCTTCCGTATGGCGTAATAAAATTCGTGTTTTAATTAGGCCTATGTATACAGAGATGGCTTCACTATGTAGCAACATGTCTCGCTGTAAATACATAAGCATTGGTATATAGCTGTCCACACTGTTACTGTTAAATTAAATTATGATTTCAGCAGATAATGAAAATGTATTTGTTATAATAATAAGAGAAAATTGCAGTACATGTAATTGACATTGTTAAACCTATATTTCGCAATTGGCATTACTGAATAATAACATCGAATTTCTTTATTGCAGTAATCGATATTCATCTACGAGTATTTCAACTTCACAATGTCTGAATAGGTTAAGTATTCGTTAATTTACAATTATTAACATTTCGTGATCGAATTTTAGGGATATATTATTTACATTTTTATTTTATTCACGAAATAGTCCTAATAAATGTCACTCGAGGTCGCTTCGCTCGTGGATTTATCGGCAAATCTCAGACCTCTCGTGACATTATTACAGATAAAACAATATGTAAATAACCTGATGAGCATTTCACAGCATCATTTTCGTCCAGGTCAATCTACTCTGAATACAATTGACAATTTGGCAGGCACTGTATTAAAATGTTTAAAAAAGGGGTTTTACTGAG
This sequence comes from Periplaneta americana, assembly GCA_025594305.2. Taxonomy (NCBI): domain Eukaryota; kingdom Metazoa; phylum Arthropoda; class Insecta; order Blattodea; family Blattidae; genus Periplaneta; species Periplaneta americana. The sequence continues at coordinate 157,503,595 of JAJSOF020000015.1, forward strand.
GCCGTTAGGCCTATGTTTGTTCTAAGTAAAGTATTTAGCTGTGTTCATGATGATATATGTTAATTACATTAAGATTTTTTAATATTGAATATAGTTTTTTATTCTCATTTAAGTGGTCGAAGCCAACAAGTTGAAGTTAATGATATTTTTTCTAATTTCGCTTTGGTAAATTACGGTGTGCCTCAGGGCTCAATTCTGGGCTCCTTTCTGTTTCTCGTACATGGTTTAATGATCGGAGCGAGGGGCACCATCCCACGATCAACTGTAAACACTATCAAAACATTTGGAATCCATGACATCATTCCAAAAATAATTACTTCAACCATTAAAGGGTCTGTGGCAATTCTGAAAAATCATTTATACGGAATATCATAATACCCCCACCCTTTTCTATTCGTTAGTGTGTGATTGTTACAAATATATGTACAAATTTATTATTTCTTAAACTTAAGCTCCTAGTTCACATTTAAATTTGGCTCATCTATCTTACTGTAATCATTACTATTCTTATATGTGTGTTATTCTGTGTTTTTGGCAACCCAGGATGCCTGGGCAGACTATTTCTTGAAATAAATTATATATTCAATAAATTATTTATGCTGATGTTAAAACTTTTTATCAACTCATAAAGATTTTAATGAATTGCAATTGCTTTCGAATGTAACCATTGTCAGTCAATGAAGGTTTCTTTCTTACACTTTCAACCATATCAATCCAGTGCATCATCATGTGTGGCTGAGAGCGGCTAGTGAATCGAATTCTGGCTTGTTAACTGAACAAGATCACAACTTTAATTTCTTTATCATTGCTTCAGTCCTATCCTGAACGGCGAATACAGTTAAAGTTGAACCCTGAACTCATTTCTGTTAAACTCCGTGTCTGAAAGTCTCAGATAAACAAAAATATTCCAACAGGCTGATAGAAATCAGAGAAGGTGATAAAGTTAAACTTAGATGGATCCGCGAGCTACAGGTTGGGAACCGCTATGTAGTGTAGGGGAGAAGTGGGTACAGTAAGACAGGGAGAACAGTAGGACATTTTTTATTAGTTGGTAAATTTTGATGTTGAGATGTTGGTAACAGTGGAGTTGTACGTTGCATGAGTAAAGTAACAGTATTTTCATACTCGATTTGATTCTAGTTGTAAAGGTGAGAGATGAAAAAATAATTCGTAATTTTTCAGTCTGTAAGTAAAATTTTGGCTTGTGTTTAATGAAGGTTATATTGGATATACAAATGAGATATAAATATGAATGTTTTGTTACCTAATACTATGGTATTTGAAGTTATGTTTGGAAAAGTTTCGTCTTTCTTGTTTTAATTTTGAAGTGATGGCGCCATTTTTAAACGAACTATGCGTAAAGGGAACAGTGAGACATGCCATTGAAGGGTACACTGAGACGTCTCACTGTTCCCATGTACCAATGATTTGGAAAAACAAACTGTAATTATATTACATTTACCGGTAACTAACATTAAAAATGAACATACTAGTAACCAATTTAGGAACTGTAGCTTAAAATAATGGATACATTACATTTTAATGGTTTCTTAAATAAAAAATTATTCACAAAATTTAAGAAAATGTTAGAAAATAATAAAGAATTACATTAAATTCTTATAATTATAAGCTTTGTTATCACCAAAAATTCATTTAATTTTTTTCGCAAAAGTTTGAAAAGTCATGGAAAATTCACTTTCCCAAATGTTCCAGATGTTTCAATGGTTTCGAAGTCAGACATCAAAATGATTCTAAATAAGTCTACAGAACATGACAAGATAGAGAGACAGCAAGCTTTCCTTTCTTTTGAAATAAATGTAAATCATTTCAATGTCCGTTAATAGACACTGTGGTGCATTTTTTTGACAAACGCGTATTGTATATTATGTCCTTTATCTATTAACATTTTTATTTATTTATTATTATACTCCATGTTTTAATGTCTATTTCTATTACTCTTGATTTTAAAATACTTGAATTATCACTTGCATACATATGTCTTAATATTTTGTGTCTCACTGTACCCACTACTCCCCTAGTCTCTGTTGTTGAATCCGATAGAAGTAGTGACAGTGTGTGCAACCTTATGATAATAAGTTAATATTGAAATTGTCGTAATTTTATTTGTGTGAGATCGTGCGTATTTGCCTGTTTTCCGCACAGAACCAATACGCGGTAAGTGTGAAATACCACATTCAGTATTCCCAACGTAACACACATAACAATTTCCCTCTTCTTACCGCTTAAGCGCGACATTCATTTTACTGCTTTAGGCTTTTAACATATCATTTTTAGAGACGTTTAACATAGTAATAATTATAAATTGAAACTTACCACTGCAATTTCACCTAAATTGCAATGTTAATTATTGTTTTTAAATATTTGCAAAAATTAAGTAAAGTCTACTACTCCAAGAAACTTATTGCATTCCTGAAACAAGTAACATTAAGGAAGCCGTGAAAAAATCAACAAGATTCCAGATGCCGATGTTATTACTGCAATATGTTATATAAATGATATTGTTAAAAATATTAAAATGAAAAATAAACCATTACATAACCTTACCGTTTGTTTGAAGTTCGCATTTATAGGCTGGGGGAAGACAGACGTATATCACGGCCTGCTGGAGTATAGTAAACACAGAAAACATTTTATAGCAACAATGTTAAAGAAAGATATTTTGGTTTTCCGAAGTTGGCGTCATTAAACAGAAACCAACATGGAGATTTCATTGCAACTAATTAGAAATTCGTCTTTGAGGTATGTAATAAACGATGATACACGAGCGGTATGTTTGTTTTCATGTTTTCGGAAATTAAAAAAGCTCAACTACGTTTCGCTTTTTCAAACTTTTTCTCGACCATGAAAACGTCAACATACCGCTCTTGTAACGTATATTACTAT